>CM035439.1:116581328-116591328 GCA_020310875.1 Ceratopteris richardii | reverse complement strand
TGCAAGTGAATTAGTCCAAATGCTTGATAACATATGAAAGTTGTCTCAAACTGCCCATTCATCTTAAGATAGTTAAGGACAAGGTATCCAAGATTAAAAAATGAATCAAGGTATACGTGCGAAATCATGTGTCATGAAACTTAAGCATTTGCAAATTAAATAGTCAAGAGTAAGTAACTTATAGTACATATGTGTTAAACTAACTCCAATAGGATTTATAACTTAATAATTCGATGATTTGAAGGAGAAGGTAGTAAACCTTTATCATAAGAAGTACACATATAGAAAGTTGCAACTTTTCCATGAGTCTAAAAAGAGACCATGTCAGTGAAGGATAGTAGCCTCCACAAGAGTCTCATTAATAATATACATGAGACTATGGGGTATCACGAGAAGTAATAAAAGCATAGTCTATACTATCACTTGACTAACTAGTGAAACATACATTTCTTAACAATTTAGGAACTCAATTAGAGAGAATCTATGAGGATCTTGAGAAGCAGAAGAATGTCAATAAAGACGTAAGAAATGATATGTGTGCCAAGGATCAAAGAGAAAGGATCATAAGTACCTAAATTTGATCTTGGTGCTCAAGACTGAGCTATTTAAGTTTATATGGATATTCAATAATCAAGTGATCAAATAAACCAACTTAATTGGTAAGAGTAAAAGGGATTCATGTAAGTCCATAGTTATAAGAATACAATTTTGAATTTGTAAGAATCTATATACTATTTATAAGGATACATGAAGTTGGATTGCATTGGAGTTCCATTTAGATGTGGAATTCATATTAGGTTTGATAAGGATGTGATACGTGGATTGGAAGGAGGTTCCATTGGTATGGGGTAGTGGGAAAAAATTCCCTTTGAGAAAGTTTCTTCTATGGCCAAGGCAAAAAGGCCTCACCATTCATGGATAGAATTTGTCATTAAACTAGAGGAAGCATATCTCCTTAGGACAACATATGTGTGCCATTGGGAAGATTGGTTCTTCAAGAGGAAAAGAATTATCACAAAGAAAACTTGTCCTTCTAAGAGAATAGAATTAGAAGATTTTTACCTCCATAAATTTTATGTAATCATGATAAATGACTCTATTAAAGTACATAGGTATTTTTACTCATATTAATTGATCGATATAGAATTATTTATTCATGGTTTGCTTTAAGGGAAAGAGAAACTAGGAAGAGTTCCACTTATTTTTGAATAATTTATATTATTACTTTAGCGCAAGTACATCTAGTTTACTTGTAGAGATAATTCATAGCAAGGATTTGTCTCTAGAGTAAGTAACTCTAGCTTGCTTATAGAGGAATGGTCAAAGCCTGAGATTTTATATTCTAGATTGAAAGTTTATCTTTTATATCGTCTAAATAGCGATAGTGTTATCTTATTGTAAGGAAAAAGGAGATCATTTAGTCATAGTATTGAATAGTGTGTTGGAAAACAATGTCACATCAGTCCAAAATCCTATTAGGGCAAAAATCCTAATTTTGGTACTTAGTCATTTTTGGCACAAAATTTGGGCAAAATTTTTATGAGCCTATCTTATAGAGCTTGAAGAGAGTTTTCTAATGCTATATGACATTCAATCATTAGATATTAGATTTGGGAGAAAACCCTAACCCTAATTTTCTATTGATTTAAGGTTTTTACCTCATTTGATAGCTCTCAGCGTGGAGGTCATAAAAATGTTTTCAGATCATTCATCAGGTGGTCAGATAGTGGAAAAAGCAAGTCAAAACCTATCTTCTGTGATAATTTAAAAATAAAGCAAAAGCTAGTAAAAATTTGCGATTGACTTTTAAAAAGCGATAAGCTTTATTTTGATCTACGAAAAGCAGACTTTTTCACTAGAACACTTGGTGGCCTATATAAGAAGTCTCTTGGTCACTTTTGAAGACATTCCAACCAATTCCAGCGTTGGCTTGTGGTGGAGCTTGAGGAGGTGGTGCTCTAGCACTCATGGGACAGCCATGGTGCACTTTGTGAAGCTATGTTGAGGAGCAGCCATGGAGTTCTTCTTGGAGAAGAGTGTGCTCACACTCTTGTTTGTAGAGAAGACTTACTCATCAGCAACTTGGTGGTTTGGATCATCCATCTACATTATGTATTTGAAGATTGTCTTCTACATGAAGATTTTGGTGTACTTCAAAGACATTGGATGGAGCTTAACATAAGATTGCATCTTATGTTAATTATTCAGGTACATATTCTCTTTATGCACACAGGTACTACTTGGAGCTTATGGAGGCAGTGGCATCCATATCTGGAGGAGTCCTATTCGGCATAAATAAAGGAGAATCAGTACATGCATGCTACATGCATTCAGATGAGGTGTTAAAGAAGGTGTTTCCATACGAGTATGAGGATTTCTATCAGCAACATGTTAGCATTCTATGCTAATTCTGTAAGTATGTGATCTATCACACACACATCTGATTTAGGATCTTCCATAGCCTAAAATCAGATTAGGGTTTGCTGAATATCAGTTTCAAACTGATTTTTCCTCTTTCTTTCACTCATATATACTCTTCTACAACCTATCATGTCATACATCTCATACATATTCTTATTTCTGTCCCGACATCTGAATATTCTTGTAAATTCTGTACATTCACTCTTCCATCTATTTCTGTTCACATAGTGGCTGAGATTTTGACTCCCACATTGTAATTTGACATAGTGGCTGAGATTTTCACTCACATAGTGGCTGAGATTTTGACTCCCACATTGTAATTTGACATTTGTATATATGATGGTGTGAGTAAGCAATGGCTTATGTAACACTTTGAACATGTCTAATCTCTCTCTATCTTTGTCTCATCATTGTATGATTAAGTGTGGTTTGTTCATGTTTGTCAATTTTGGAAGATACTGGAATCTATGTTGTAGATCCTGGACCTATGGGACCTGTGGAATTTGTTATGGGCCTACCTAATTTCCAACATAGTGTTACCCAAAGAATCTAAATTGAGATTATTGTACTTATTTCCAATTATGGTCTTTGACTAGACGAGGAAGATCTAGCTATTGCCATTAGAGAGACTAAGATTTCACTGATGACTTTTCACTTTAGAGTTGGAGGAGCATAGATAAATCTATCCCGTTGGAGTATTAATCCTCTTCTGGTGTTGAGTCATGAGGATGATGATCTAATATTCATATTTATATATTATTTCAATCTCCAAGAAGAGATGTTTTGCATTCATATGGCAAACTTCAAGGGAAGAGAAAAAGACGAGTTCGCATCATAATGCTAAATAAAAGTTGGTCCAAAGTATATGGATGACAAACCAAGGACTTATAAACTAATATAATGGATGTGCATAGGAAGCAAAAAATGGTTTAGGTTAAAACTAATTCTTGTGAGTACTCTGAAAGTTAGAATATTTAGAGTGAGATGAAGGCAACTCTATTATGTTGGTTCAATATGGGTTTGAAATCATTTTAAAGGGACTTTGTTCTATGATGAAATGGTTTATTATTTTTTAACACTCAATTTACATAATATTGCTCCACCTAGGACGCATCATATGGACTTATTCCACTTAAATGATGTTACACATATGGAAGTAATAGGGTATAATCTATGTGTATAAGATGGTAGATAGCACACTTTACAATAGTATTTTTCACTTTTGTTTTCCCTTCTCAAGAGCCTCGTTAAAAGGAAAGATACAAAAGAAAATAACACACATATATGACTGTACATAGTATTGTGCATAAGGGCCAATGGAAGTGACGATCGAAGAACCTTTCCCAAGTGCTTTCCGATGCCATTTTGACAACAAAATGGAACTAAAGAGAAGGAAATGTTATACAGTAAGATCATAGACCTTAGGAGCCAAAGGAGAATCCTAAAATTCTTGAGATATCACCCACATCTTTAATTGAAAGTGGTGCCACACCTTTACTTGGAAGTGGTTGGAAAAAGTGTGGAGGCTTGAATTCCTCAACTAATTGATACGAGTTATATATTCTGGTCTTTAAGGTCAAGATGTACACTTGGTTAAAACTTTCCATCTCTATCACTCATGCACTTTCTATACACACCCAAACTCTAAAATATGCTTCCTTCAAAAATATGCTTCCTTCAAAAATATGCTTCCTTCAAAAGAAAGTTGTTTCATTTGGCTATGTGGAGCTTCTCTTAAACCCACACCAGATGCATCTTACCCATCAGCTCTAAGATCTTAGTGTAATTAAGTATTGAGAAAATGCTTGACCGACGAAAAAAAAAACTGGTGTGTAATAGGGATGTAATTTCCATTGTGGATGCATTAAATTGTCGAGCTTCTAGAGCATGAAATTGTTACCTATAATTTCTAATTCTCTTGATCTTGTTTCACCACCATTCCGAGTCTTCACTTCTATTAGTGTACATACAAATGATTTTCATCAAGATAAGTCATTCGAGTCTTCACTTCTATTAGTGTGCATACTTCAAATGATTTTCATCAAGATAAGCCTGAGCATGAACTGCCCATTGAAAATATGGATCCTCACCTAATTACCATAGAAATGAACAGACAATGACATAGGATGTGCATGGAGCCAGTACTCGCATAAATATGTAAAACCCTTACAAAGATTCATGGTGGTGCAGTTCAATTATACACCATATTTTGGTACTCTGATGTATGTTTGAATCGGATTGTGAATCCAAAGCAAAGCCACAGAGCTGCTCATTTTAATCCCTTGTCAATGTTCTACATTAGATGGCAGCGTAATCAAATCTTTCATTATGCCCTTGCGTAAGATGGGTACAGTGGTGTGAAGATTCCATCTCATAAGTTAGCTGACATGGGTCCCTGGCTAGTGCCAAAATAAGTAAACATATCCTACTTTTTTCAATACCTCAGTTGGCATAAGAAGTGTACAGAGGATTGTGTAACTAGATGGGATTAGTGATTGTAGAGATTCCATCTCCCAAGATCCCCCACATAGGCCCTACTGTTTTCAAGACATTGCTCATCCATTCCCTTACAGAAACCAATTACAGTATGAAGAGGTCTTACTTGAAATAGAAACTTTGAGCTTGATGAAATAACTGTATGAAATCAAATAGATGCATATAAATATATACATCTATGCAAAACATCTTTTGATGTGTTGAAACCTGGAAAAAACCCACATCAAAGGACCAAAAATACCAATATCAAAATATGCCAGAGGGAATACCAACACAAGAACCACAACTAGGTCCGTGATAACATGAGACAAAGACAAACATACAGTATCGCCACAACTGCATCATAAGTTCCAGCATTATCTACAGATATGCATGAAGAGAAGATGATCTACATGGTTTTAGTCTTTTGCAAACTCATCCTGGATATTAGTTGTTTAAAATCAAGAGTCATCTTAAATCATTGCAGCTCCAGATGCTTACAACCCCTGTCACTACTTAGGATCCTGGTCCTGGTGCTTAAAGTTTTTTGGTAACCTCACTTTGCTGACATCACTCAGATTCACTACAAAAAGATGAAATGAGATACAAACACAGCAAAGAAAAAAGTAAAGCAACTAACTTGACTTTCAGAACTATGGTTCCACACTCCGGAACTACTATTAAACTCCAAACACTGATCAAAAGCAAGTACGTGTGAAATGACACTTCGATAAGGGACCAGATATTCAGAATATATACTCAATTGGCACTCAATATGCTCACAACATTAAAAGCATCCAAGTTCATTATAAACCTAAAAAGTGTACAAGAAAATATTCTGCTCAATCAAATAACAGAAGTGATTTATGATAAGCATCTACCTCGATGCTCTCCAAAATGCTAAAAATGTGTTGTTCACTCCAAGCCTGCTAGAAAAGCAAACAGAACAGCAGTGTTTTGAAAGACCTGGGGGAAACAGGGGGAGTTTAAAAAGAGGGAAAGTAGGGGGAGGGTATGATCCTTTAGATTTGACTCGATGCCTGGTATTCACATGGCAGATCTTCCACAAAATCATGCATCAAAGTTCTACTCGTCCTCTAAATTTCTGCCAGTGTTTTCATGTACATCATATTTGAACTATCCAACTGTGTTCCAATAATCCAACCATCCATCTTAACCACGGCCTCTGCCTCCACCTATCGAAACAAAAAAAGCCCTATTAAATAAGACATTGGAAACCACAACGCTGTAGAATATCCATCATTATGAACTGGAAATCACTTACAAAAATGAAAAAAATATGGATTGTACCGTTCATTAGGGTACTAATTAACCTGACAAATAAAGGCATAGAGCAACGCATGAACTGTGTACAGATTCTCAGAATTTTCACATTTTGGGAAAAATAATTGTACTGTCTTGATAAAGAACACAACAGAACTCTAACTCTAGCATACAAGTTGCAATTATCTTGATAAAACTGGATAATCATTAGTAAATATCAACTACAGGTTCTGATATTCAGTCAAACTTCAACCCAAATTATGTTCTCCATGAGTTTTTAGCACTATCATTATGCATATACATGTGCCCATACACTCTTGCTTGAAAAAGGAGAACCATTTGAAAGTGAATAATTGCATGTGCAAAATTGCACTGTCTCTAATACCAGTTCAAAAAGCAAACTAACCCATGCGTCAAAGTTGTTTGTGAGACGAGTGATGACAAAAGAGTCTAATGCGCCCAGGAAATTTGCTCGGTAAACCCTCAGTTCATATGCTTTTGGTCAAGTCCAACTTGGTTTACAGTTACAATTGGACAGATTTTTATTGAAAGGGGCGTCTGTTAGGTCCTTCGGACAAGAGTACTTCTTAGAAACAGACCAAGGGCTGATAAAAAGAAAGACTATGAATGTCTAAAAATCAGACAACTACTAGGGGGATACAGCATGGGATATTTTTGAGACAATTAGAGGTGTCTTTTCAAACATTCCTGATGTGGGACAAGGAATACATCGGGGTTGTTTGTGTGTGTTGTGGGGGGGGGGGGGGGGGGGGGGGGGGGGGACTCTCTCAAGATAGAGCATCCCAGCATGGGATGCATCTGAGCCTGTGAGGGGTGTTCTCTCAAACATTTCCCATTTGTTCAAACCATGCAATGCTTATTCAACAAAACATCATGTGGCATATTTTGATGGAGAACAAAGCGTAAAAAGGGAGAAGAAGAATAGCAAGATGTAGAAGAGAGATGAAATAACCAAACAACTACCAAAGTTCAAAACTTTTTGCATTATGAATCAATTGAACAAATAAAGAAATAATCCAAAGAACTCACCTCTTCCAGTGGATTTACCACCCCTAGGTCCACGACCACCACCACCTCTAGCATACCCATCATCATATCCTCCACGGCCACCAGCACGTCCACCACCCCTTCCTTCATCTCCTCTCCCCCTTCCTCTACCACGAGTTCCAATAGGTGGCTTCCTATCTGTAATTCAAACAAACCACATAAGAGACCTTTGATGACTAAACAGAAGCAGTTCAGGACTAGAAACAACTTGTCGATTAGATGTCATACCAGATCTTCTTACAGTCTCCTCCTGAACTTTGTCAATAACCTAAGCAGTAAAAAGATAGAATCATTAAAAGACACGCATATCAACATCGAAAGTATCCAGGGCATCAGTTGAAATACCTCATCAGGTACCCTCAGATATTTGATGGTGTTACCACGTATATAACATTCAGGCATTCGCCAGAAACGGTCTCCATCCTGCATGGCAAGCCTTCATTTCAGAAAGAACAACTCATCAGGCAAGAAATATCTGCATAGTGTAAGCAGTAGGCCCTAGGGAGGTTATTGAAGATGTTACCTTTGATGTGCATATGACCTCTCTCAAGTGTATGTTCATCCATGTGTCACAATTCACAAGGTGACCATTGTATGTCTCTCCATTTTTCAGTTCTACCAGCTGGAATGCCCCAAAAATAAAAAGAAATGTGACAATGATAACAACTAGGAACCACTAAAACAGAAGAATTCGTGCTGCTTAAACTGACATACCATAGGGTGCCCCTGTGCAGTCTTGAGTAATGATAATGGAAGCTACAAAAGGCATAAAGAATTGTCAATGCCTGATTTGACTCGAATTTCAATAAGAACAATGAGGTTTGAAAATGAAACGGGTTGATTGCACCATGCACTAATCAGTAAAAATGTAGAAGAAAAAAACCAAGAAGATGCAGAAAACAGTCCAATGGTTTATTAACACATGATACAATTAACAAAGGAGACACTTACCATTGTGGTGAGGCTTAACAAATCAGATATGATATATACATAACATATCAATCACACACAAATGAAATCTAAACCCAGCATCTAGTCATGTGTCTTTCTGTACAGTGTAACTAACTTGAATCTGGGTCAAAACAGAATAGAATACAGAATGAACCATGCGCACAGAGTGCCTGACAAAAAAAATTTGAGGGCTGTTTGTTGCTGCACTGCCAGACCAGACAGAGGCTTATCACTATCTGAACATGCATATACATTCATGACTAAGCAGAATTTCAGGTAATATTTGCTTTTAACAATGAGAATTAAGCATCTCAATGGCAAAAAACTACCACAATCCAGTGTTCTTTGCAGACTTCATTAAAACTTAAAAGAGAAAACTACCAACGTAGCAAGATTGAGACAAGAAGAAGAAAAAATAAAATAAAATAAAAGCTCTTCCTGTGGAAAATCACTTTCACACGGGGCTGCCTTTCAACTAAGTGCATCTACCCATTAAAACCACTTTAAAAAGTATTTGGCCTCTTAGAGAGAGAGAGAGAGAGAGAAAGAGAGAGAGAGAGAGAGAAAGAGAGAGAGAGAGAGAGAGAGAGCACACAGGAGTGTTTTTTATTCTTTTAACGCATCGCCCCGGCAGAACCTTCTAAGTAAAGCCAATTTCTGCTTCTGAATATTGACCAGTTAACTAGTAAAGCACAGTTCAGATATAAGGATCCCCCCCATTTTCATGTAAATGAATGCACTGTACAAACAGCAATTGCATAGGGATCCTCTTTCCTTGTGAGATCTACCCCAAGGAAATTTGGGAGTGATTTGAGGGAAGAGCCCAGATAACAATATCATGGAATGAACATGTATGCCTGATTAAACGAGAGGAAAGTATCAAGAATGGAATGCTGAAATTACAATTCACAAAATAGAAGTCTTACTCTCATCATACTGCCTGATGAGCATGTACGCCTGATTAAACGAGAGAAAAGTAGCAAGAATGGAATGCTGAAATTACACATCACAAGATAGAAGTCTTATTCTCATCATACTGCTTTATCTCAATTATGTCCCAATATATATTCTCTTGTTTAGCATATGCAATATATATTTTACAAGTTTGAATGCGTGTGATCTTTTGGTTTCATAAGCACAGTAAAACACAACAATGCCACTCACAAAAGAAGATAATGAAGATTTCGCAGAAGCCAAAAGTAAAAAAACAGAGAATTAAGCAAGTGAAACATAGCACAATAAATAATCCTTTGAAATAAAGGAAAAATGATTTCCCTTTTTTTTCAGCATTCCCGAACAATTTTTTTCTAGTTACAAAATCCAGTCCAATCAGCTACAAAATAAGAACTGCAAGTTCCAATGGTAATAGGCCTAGGCCTTTCTATAAACACAGAAAGGATAACATAAATGACACTGAGTACAAGGAGATTGACCTAGCAAGTAATTAAGATAACTATCTACAATGCTCAAAAAAACCTGTTAACAGAAAGATATGTCAAAGACTCCTACTCCTTACATGCCTGCTAATACTGCTATAGCATATACCTAAATGATGAAAGCTCTTTCCAAGAGCTACCCATTGGGATTCGGTATACGGAGTGAATAAAGAGGCCCACTTGATCACGGGGCACAAGAGAAGAAAGAAGTTAAAGAGAACAAGATGTGCATGTGAACAGAGATACAGGGTTGAGATTTCACATGCATTTTTCAAAGCCCCCTTGTGTTGTGTAAAGGAATAAATGTCTTATGTTTTACTAAAAGAAGCATGTGAAAAGACATACAAATCTGGGTTTTCAGATAC
>CM035439.1:116556328-116566328 GCA_020310875.1 Ceratopteris richardii | reverse complement strand
CTTTACTTCAAGTACAATACCAAATTCTAATTTCTTTATTGGGAATGGTAAACTCTTGAGATATAATTCTTGGTGCAGTCTCGAAATAAATTGCAGGTCGTTGCAAATCTTACAATATCAATAGAATCAAAATAAAATTTGTCTTCACGAAAGTTAGTGGTCGTCAGTGAGAGACTGCAGACGTTTATCAACATTTAAGAAAAGCATCAATGTTTTCCGCAACATTCTGTGTAGTATTGTAAATCTCATTAAAGTTGCAATACCTTCAGAAGTACTTCGAATCATGGGAACCTACAGAATGAAATTAGGGTGCAACTTCCAAGTTTACTGTCTACAGATACTTCGGACATGAGAACAGATTTCCCCAGCACGTTTTCAGCTCCGGCAAGAGCAAAATTCCCGATGTATAAAAAACGCACAGTGATTCGGGAACTTAACAATTCTCCGATCGATTACACGAGGTAACAAATACAAATACAGATCCTCACCTAATGCCGGCACGAGCGAAGGAACTTACAGTTAGCAGAGTCCTGTTACATTTGAAAGCAACGGGTACCGGAAAAAAAAAATTAAATAAATGAATTCTGCTTACCATGGCGCCCTTCTGGTCTACAAGCTTCTCTGACTGGCCTTCTTGAAGGGAAATTTACAGAGCAATCGCGTATCAGCGAAGTCGAAGACCCCGCTTCTTCCAATTAAAACTCGGAGAAGCGCGCGCGCACAACTCACAGCCTTAGATTGACGTTTCTTTAGTTTCCTAATGCTTCAGTATGACCGTCATTCTCGCAATTGAATATATTTCCACCTTCCCACGGCACTTGAGAGTCCTACAGCGATGTTCTATTCACATACGAAAAAGAAAACTCCCTTTCGAGCATATTCGGAGGTTTAGGCGGGTTCAAAATATATAAGAGCAATAATGATTTTACTATTATCTATTGAAGTAAGTGTATATTTCTATCATATGAAGTATATATATACATAGGCAATGTGCACATATGCACATTAGTGCACTTGCATTCATAAATTTAAAAAAGGACCCCAAGAACCAAATGATTTTTCACAACACACATACATACATACATACATATAAAAAAACTCGCATATGCACACGTATAGACGTATATGTACCCACTAAGAAATACTCGTGTATGCACACACATACTACTACCTATACATACACATGTTTGTTTTTCTTTTTACTCTTTATTTTAATCATAAAGTACTTTAGGATACACACACACACACACATATATATATATATATATATATATATATATATATATATATATATATATATATATAATGTTAGGACATATATTCATACATCACATAAATAAATACCCTTGCACATAGGCATTGACACATATGCAGATTCATAGGCTCATTTTCACATATAGGTAAATTCTTATAAATGCACAAAATATATTAACACACTAGCACATATGCACAGAAACCACATACTCACATTCAATCATATAGACCAACCCTCATATTCATATGATTTTAAGTACCAATCCACACACATATATTAAAATAAAAACACATACAAAATTAGCTACACACACATACACACACACACATACTCGTGTATGCACACACATACTACTACGTATACATACACATGTTTGTTTTTCTTTTTACTCTTTATTTTAATCATAAAGTACTTTAGGATACACACACACATATATATATATATGCACACACATATAAATAAGAAATACTCGTGTATGCACACACATACTACTACCTATACATACACATGTTTGTTTTTCTTTTTACTCTTTATTTTAATCATAAAGTACTTTAGGATACACACACACACACACATATATATATATATATATATAATGTTAGGACATATATTCATACATCACATAAATAAATACCCTTGCACATAGGCATTGACACATATGCAGATTCATAGGCTCATTTTCACATATAGGTAAATTCTTATAAATGCACAAAATATATTAACACACTAGCACATATGCACAGAAACCACATACTCACATTCAATCATATAGACCAACCCTCATATTCATATGATTTTAAGTACCAATCCACACACATATATTAAAATAAAAACACATACAAAATTAGCTACACACACATACACACACACACACATATATATATACACATATATATATATATATATATATATATATATATATATATATATATATATATATATATATATATATATATATATATATATATATATATATATATATATAGTACAAATATCAAAGCACATTCATTCACTTGCACTATTCATAAACTTAGGGGCACTTAAGGATACCCACACATGTACACATAGAAACACATACATCAATTCACACATAAAGTACATCTATTTATGACAATTATATATGAACATCCACAAATGCACAGATCATACTCATTCACATAGGCACACACCCTTACATACACATGCAATCACAAATGTATAGGTATAATTCACTCTTATCCATGCATCCTACATCGGTGCACATGCTTACACGAGCACATACTTAATCATACCCATGCACATACATTCACAAGCTTATATTTGCAAGGTAAAATGCTCTTATACATATGATAGTCCGCAAAAACTTAGGAACATAGGGTACATGCATGGGGTATCACACAATACTTAAAGTTTCATAGTTTCACTTGGCTACATAGATGGTGTGAGACACTGATATATACATAGTGCATCTAAGGGTTATATATACTTATGCTGAGGGTGTTATATATATATATATATATATATATATATATATATATATATATATATATATATATATATATATATATATATATATATAGTTCAAATGAAAAGTCAAATATCTCTTCTTGTGCTAATCAGAGCACATGTTTTTCTTCAACTACAAGTACTTAAAGAGAGAGATTAGTCAATTCAACAATTCATATCAAAAAAGATTTTTAAGAGCTTAGAGATTACCGTTTTGGAAGAAAGTTTTTAATTTTTTTGAATGTCGATCGAAGTGATAGAATCCTTCCGACATCTTCACCCCCTCAAAACCTGCACATCGTCCTAGATGGGCTAACAGGGATCTGTTTTCTTGCTTTCAAAATAAATGATCAGCTTCATAACATATTTCATGTGCATTGGTTAAACAAGAAAGTGCATGTGCAAGGCCATGTAGTGGGCCCTATTCAATGCATACTTAAAAATGCATGTATAAAGGATATGGTGCAAACATTAAGGAAATAGCATCTAATGTCAAAGTTGGTGCTCTCTCTACAATCAATGTGAAAATACATAAATCCTTCTAGGTAAGAGAAAACTTTATGCCTCGATGCAAGGCCATGAAATGTGACCCTATCATGCATATGTTACATGCACTGGTAATTGAAATGGTGCATCGATATGGTCATTAGCTTCTGATGTCGAGGTTTTATCTTGAAATTCATACTCTATTTTCAAAATTTCATCATGTATTTATTTACATTTGAGATTTGTGCAAGTAGTCGTGCACCTAGGGATGGAAAACTTAAGCGCTCATATATTTCATGCATGAATACTTAGAATGCAAATAAAAATATGATGGTGCAAAGAAAAACCTGACAAATGGATATGGATTCCTAAAACCTCCCCGCAAGCTCTTTTCTTTATTCCAACTTCTTCAATTCTCCTTGGACCTGTATATTGCATACAACTTCAAAAACTCGTAACTTCAATTCTTTTTTCTCCATCTAAAACCTATCTCAAACTTCACAAGAGAGTTTATCAAATGATCATGAACATCAAATCATATTCCATAGAATTATTCTCATCATTAGTTGCTTTGTCTTGATGATCATGTTCATCTAACAAAAACATAAAAATTTTAGTATAAAAACCTTGATCATATCATTGCTTCTCATTAATTTGTCTTTCTCTACCTGTCCTACCAAAACAACTATTCAAAAACACGTTAGCAGGTATTTTGTAACTTAATACAAGACATCAAAAATTTCCTGCATCGATAACTCACTTTTTCTCTTAATAATTCTTGTTGACTTCTTCATATTTTGTGTAATTTATTTGATAATGTTTTCAAAAACTTATTATTTCTTTTCATTAAGTCTTTTCTCATTGTTTCTATCCTCATTTGCACTAGCTACTTGTTTACTATTCTCAATTTCACTTTGGTTATCAGTTTGATTGCCAGTTTCAGGGTTCACTTGTTCTTTCATCTTTTCAATTTTTTCATCTTCAAATATTTGATCGTTTAATAAGGACTTTTGATCAATTGATATATTATGAAAGTATTCACATTTTTCTGGTTTCTCATAAGTTGTTCCTTCGTACTCTTGCTTATCATCATCTGACTTATTATCTTGTAAAATCACTTCAATTCGTAGATTATCCATTTTTGCTTGCTTACTTGTCATTATTTCAGCGATTATATCCTAATCTTTTGTTCAACAGATTTTATGTTATTATCTCGCATCACTCTCCATTGTTTTCTAACGCTTTTGTTTGATCTTGATCAAACTTGTTTTTGTTCAAAATATTTGACCATTCCACCTCTACCTAAGTTCAAGTGTACAGGGACATGAGTGTGGAAATCACATATTTTCTTTCCAATTTGACATAACATTTGATGTTTGCATGCATGTTCAAATGTAACACAATTATCATAGGTATGACCAGTCTCGTCACACCCAAAAATATCGAACAATGCGCTTCTGATATCTAGATGGTCTTTTCAATATTGCTCGAGGAGGGATTCGCTTTGATCAAGTAAAGGGATTTCTATCGAATGTATAGTCATGCATTGGACTTGTGTCTCGTAGCCATCTCTATGCTTTTCTATCATATTGTTGTTTATGCGAGTGTCCAAAGTATCTAACTGTCACATGATATTTCTATTTGGTGTGAATCTCCTTTGAGTAGGATGCCACATGGCATGACATGGGAATATAGACCATATAGAAGTAGAAGAGTATGAGGAGTTTTGGCACGTGAGACTCTTATGAGAACTAGGAGCAGCTCGGACGCGGCTGGGTGGATTGAACAACATCATATCTCTCTGTGTGTCATGGTTGAACGAAGAGCTTGGAGCAACTGCCGCAATCGGCATTCAAAAGAATGATTTAATATTGGTATTAGAGCCTAGTTGAGAAATTGGGCAAGATGGAGGTTTGCAAGTCATTTGTGGGCACTTGGAAAAAGCGCCTATCCATGGTGAGTATGAAACTGGCCTTAGATGAAGGTGCATGGGCATTTGGGCACCCACAGAGAGTGGGATAGGTCCAAATTTGATCCATGTGCTAGAGTTTGAGGTTAGTGGAGGCGCTCATGCATGGAAAGTGGGTCCAAGAGTTAGAAGGGTCCACAAGTGAGCATTGAGGACAATGCTCAGTCTAAGGGGGAAGGAATGTCACATAATCCTAGTAGGAGATGGTTGAACCACGCCTTAAGAGAGAGGATTAGGAAGTACAACCATGGCTTTTGGAGCAAGTGGTTAGCCCATCACACTCCTAACCGGGAGGTCGTGAGTTTGATTCCCAACGCTAACCTTTCATGTATGTGAGCCAATGTAGATCGCATTGTTTCTCCTAAAGATACTAACTCATTAACAATGTGCAATGCAATGTTGTAATCATCTCAGTAAATTGGATCATTATTTGAGGTATTTTCAACGCCAATGAATCAAATGCTGACGCAAATTGTTCATTAATAGATGAAACAATACATGATTAAATATCATAAAGAACTTTTGCAGAATTAAAGTCCATTTTCTTATATATAAAAACAAAGTAGATGTATGGAATAAAAAAGATGCCTCACAATTCTTTATCTCCACACAATCACTTGAGTTGTTGAGGGCTGTAGATCTTTATGTTGGGCTTACCAAATGTCGGCACGAACGATGCGATTGGTGGATCAGTTCAACCGCCATTGATCCGGCACATGGCGGATGTTTGTTAGTGGCTCGAGCGAGGAAAACAAAAACTCAAAGGGATAGACACTCAAAAGAAAAGTGTTTAGTTTAATTGCAAAATATTAACATAACCTCATAAGCTTTGGGAAAATAATTCTTCAAACGTGTACGTCAAAGCTAAATTCATTGCATGGAATTATTTCAAGAACACCAAAAGTTCTTCTTCACTTTCAAACGTAATTCAGTTCATTACTTCATCTAATTATGAGCTTTGTCAAAATTCATTAAATCACAATTCAATTTAGATCATGTGCATATACATCACATTGTGAACTTTGTGATATTAGTGAGATGTACTCTTCATATAAACCCAAAAACTCATGTCATAAGGCAATTCGAATTTTTCTATTAAGACACGAAAGTTGAATTCAAATCATTCTTGAAGTAAACCTATTAAGACACGCATACATGCACCCAACTATAGCACACATCCTTTCCACTCAATTCCCACTGAATAGACTAAATTCCATTAAGATTAATTGATCGATGTTGCTAACAAATTTGGAAGTAAGGAGATGAAGGACAAATCATTCTTGTTGCCATGACTTCAACCACTTTTGTATCCTGTAATCATCGCCTCCTTGCATGTGGCTACTTGCAAAATCTTGCAAACCCACGATCAATCATTTGCCTTGTGTGTTCCTCCACCATTGAATCACTAATCAGTGCCCACCAAAGCATTTGTTCGCTACAACCTTGTCCATTATGGCGCCTAATGTAGTAGATATGTGTTGCCGAATTCCTATCTGTTTGCAGACCTTGTTGCTCAGAATCTCCTTAAGAGAGATATAGCGATGGAAGCTCGAAATTCAACTCAACTGCACCACCAGCAATTGCTGTAATAGATTTGAGATTTCCGCAAAACAAATGCTGTCTGGGATCGCGAACTTCTTCAAACTCTGATCCTCGAAGCTCACAAATTCACAACTAATGGCGTTTCCTCAATCCAAACTGTTCAGCGTGATTACATTTTCAGGAGTTCCGAAGGTTAGGTGCAATTCGTCCGAACTATGTATCTGTGCTTTATCCATCTCATCAATTCCATCACTTAACATATATTGTTCCCATATTTAAGTGCCTCTGTAAGTGTGAGGTCTTCACTTGTCAAGTTTCTGTGCACATCAATTCTTCAATTCTTTACTCGAATTCCAATGGAAGAGAGCTCCTGCCTTTTCTGCTGCAACAAACCGTGTCACGATATTACACAAAGCAGCATAACTCTCCGTCGTCCTCTAGGTGATGTCAATCCACTGCTCTGTGGTCATACCTTCATCTCTCCACTAACTGCACGTCTCCTTCCACGATGTGATATTTTCGATCAGCAGCCACAATGAGCTACCCTTTTAATCCGATTCCTCTGATTACAGTGATCATCCCCTCAGCGCAGCAACATAGCCCTCCCCCCCCTTAACTGTTCATCTGATCTGCGAGTATATATCGCAAGCATCCCTGTGTGAGTGCGTAAAAGGTAGCTTATGCCTGCACTTCCACATGTTTTCTTGCTATGCCAAAAAGAAGCAGTCCTTTTTCCATGAGCAAAAGCCACTTGGCAGCTAGCTGCATATCTTTCTCCAGATAGCACATTAGTTGTCGCAACTCGGGATGCTCTTTGGTGCATGTGGGTTAGTCGCGCTCTTTGGTGCATGTGGCTTCTGCATGTGGCTTCTGCATGTAATTAGGCCATTGTGGAGCACTCCATGAATCTATCATAATTTTTGCCATAGTCAAAATCCTTGTGAGCCTTCTCCTGATCCCGAAAAGATTGACTCCTTTTCATTTCCTCTCTGAAATGGAGCTTAGTCTCTCTTGTTTAGAATTCCTTGTTATGGTAGAAACACTAAAGATCTCAAAATTGCTTGCACCGGTTCGAGAGTCACCCTCTTGCTTTTCCTTTATTCCCTTCAGAAGGGTCCACTCAACAACTTGAATGTACTACGATCATCAAATCTTCACAAATGTCTTAAGTCACATGCTCCCTCATATGTTTGAGCTTGCATCCTTTGCTCCTTTCACAGGTGGAACTTTGCTAAATTTCAACTCAGGATGCACCAACCTCTACCTTCGATTCATGCTTCCTTGCACCAATGTTGCACCATGCCTTCAATAATGCTATCCATTAGTTCAACATAATTCTTATGATAAAACATAAGAACGGGATATCCAGATAGGGAGACAAAATCTCTTCGACATCGCACACACTCTCAAATCCCACCTCCCTCATCACACTAAAACCATCCCTCTGTACCACCACCACCTAAAGCAGGATTAGTCTAACAGACCGCACCCCAAAAAACTTAGATATGATATTCAAGGCATATCAAGCCAGAATTCGAGAAGAACCAAATGTGGCATAGCTAGATAAGTGTTATCCTAGGGTAGAGCTAGAGATTGAAAGAACCAAACTTGTGAAAAAATGGTAGAATTGGATCAAGACATGTTTGATGCAAGTCGCTTGTTCAATCACACCAGCTCAGCCAAGACACAATTACATTTTGAAGGACTCTTGGAGAGATCAGAAAGGATGATAGCCAAACCTAGGAAGCTAGCTACACCAAGGTACATAATAGTGGAAGTGCAAAGCTAAGCCCACCCCCTAAGGAAGTCTATGCCCCCGATTCCATTTATAGTGGAATCTCTTCTTCCCTAAATCAGTACTCCCAAGAGTTCTTGAGAGAGATTCAAGTGGAGAAATGGGCCAAGGAGAGCAAGAATCCCCCACCCATTGAGGTAGTGGACGATCTTCATTATCAAATCAAGACATTCCATCTATCTATGGAGAGCAAGAAGATGTGCAGTCTTATGAAAGAGTAGACTTTGAATCCAATTCCCTGCAAGAACTACCCCATTTCACCGGGCCATGGGAATCTAAGTCCATTCACATGAGAAAGCCCACCGTTGTGGTAAAAAATGATGAATCCGTTCTACCAAGGAACATAGACATAGTGAAAAACACTAAAGTGTAGTGCCACCTCACTTTGGAGGAGCTACTCAATATTAAACCTGAACTATGGAATCACATAACCACTCAAGTGCCAGAAGTAGCTAAAGCACACTCTCACGGAGGGTCACATAAGACAATGCAAGAGATATCCTTGGATAAGGTAGGAAACATGAGGGAATGTTTCATATTTCTTATGAGGGTTACACAACCAAAGTGATTTTAGACTCAGATGCAAGATTCTTGATTGCCATCGACTCTCTATGGAAGTATTGGGGCAAGCCAACACTCAAGACAATGAGAATGAAGTTACAAATGGCATATGGACATATCCAAAAACCCCTAGGGTTACTAGAAGGGATAAATCTTAGCACATGTGGTGTATAGTTTGAACATACATTCGCCATATGTGATTTCGGTAAGAACCAAGCCTATAATAGGATTTTAGAGAGACCTTTCATGAGACAGTTGCAGATAGTGTAAGATTGGGGAACCAATTCCTTGTACCCAGTCCACGTATGTGTCACAACTAAAATCAATCTCAAAGAATAATCTGATAGAGATGCATCCTCTTGCAATGGAACCGAGTCCATAGAACCTTAGATGAAATTGAGTTTGTGCACTCCATAGGATAAGGATCCTCATGGATGCATGAAGACACTCATTTATGGATGTGTAAAGTTGCAGTGAAATAAGATAAAAGATTAGAAGCAAGAGACATAGAAGCTAGTGAGAACCCTAGATCAGTTCAAGACCCAGCCTATGCTCTTGTGGTGCTCCTAGATCAAGAATTTGAACCCCATGGTTGGGCAAAAATTATAGCCATGATGGACATAGTTGTCAATGAGGAACAATCACTACTAGAATCCAGGGGGTGTCCGTTGAAAAAAAAAACGGGTCTCATTGCTTATGCAATGCTCTTTGTCGTGAGCATCGCATAAGTGAGGACCCCTTTTTTTATTTTATTAAAGAAATAATGGGCGTCATATAAGCAACAAAGAGCAGAGAGAGAGAGAGAGAGAGAGAGAGAGAGAGAGAGAGAGAGAGAGAGAAAGAGAGAGAGAGAGAGAGAGAGAGAGAGAGAGAGAGAGAGAGAGAGAAAGAGAGAGAGAGACAGAGA
>CM035439.1:116448828-116546328 GCA_020310875.1 Ceratopteris richardii | reverse complement strand
ATTTGTGAGGCTGAGTATAGGGCAGCTTTCATAGCAACTATTGAGTGTGTGTGGCTTAGACGCCTTATTGCTGATTTGGGTGTTGGTCAATCTTCTGTCACCACCATCTTCACTGACAGTCAGAGTGCATTGGCAGTTGCAAGGAACCCTGTGTTCCATGCTCGCCCTAAGCACATTGAGGTGCATTATTATTATGTCAAGGAGAGGTTCTTTGCTGGAGAGATCAACTTGTCATATGTGCCCATGCAGGAGAACATTGTAGACCTTTTCACAAAGGCTCTACCTAGGGATAAGTTTGAAGCTTTCTGTGAAGCTTCCTCTACTCATACATCGACATCTCTTTGAGATGTCGATGTATCAGTATCTGATGGTGAATCATCAAGAGGAATTTCTTTGATCTTTGTAACAATAAACTGTTCAAACAATGACCTACCTCTAGGTTGAACATGAATGACTTGCCACCAAGGATGAGCATCAGAGTTTTTATAAAACAATGCTTATTCAATATTCCTAGGAAGAATATATGGTTCTCTAGTGGATCGCATTACCTTAGAAGAATCAATTGCCCAAAACCTGGATAATTCCTTTCTCAATGTGGAATTACTACCTTTATACTCGGGTCGAAACATTCAACCTTCAAAATGACCTATCAAAGTTATATAAAAACAAAAAACCATTATTAGGTGCTTAAAAAAATAATAAACTCTATCATAAAAAATATAAACTTTGTTTACCTGTTTGAATGTACGAAACAATATTTCGTAGATACCAACAATAGTTCCCATGTAACCAAATTTGTCGTCTATAAGGTTCATGTCTTTTGAGCTAGCACATGATAGTTGCTTGAAAGAAGCAACAATGCTAGAATCCTCTGTTTTACGCAAAGAATCAATAGCTTTGATTATAATATGTTGTCCAAAAGCCCACATATTAGTGAACCTTCGAGCTTGCAAAAGAAATTAAATTAGTAAAGAGAAACTAATATACATATATGTAAAAAATAGAATATTATTAAAATAAAATTACCTTTCATTCACCACCTATCATTAACTCTCTCTCCTCATTTGAGATTTCATTATTTGCATTGGTTCATCGCAAACAGGTATATAGCCAATCCGTGAAAGAAGATATATTTGTAATCTCATTATTATCGAGATCACGTCTATATCTTTTGTTTCTCCTTCATTTACTTTGGAGATTTTGAAGTTCCTATTTGTACTCGCTAACGAATGCTTGCATGCATTCACTATTATATGCTACAAAAGTAGAAACATCTTTTTTTTCTTGTAATGTAAATAAAAATGGAACCCCCTTACCTGATAATACCTCATCTATTATTTTTGGTCCATGCACGTGGAGCTTCTTCATGAACTCTTTCAAGGTACTCACTAACATAGTACATGCACTCCTCAAGCATCAAACCCTTTGCCATGGGTCTATCTAGTTTCGCTATTTATTGCACATAAGCTTTTAATATTTCCATACATCACTCGACCCAAAACATTCATCGAGTGTTGACAACACCTGCAATCTCTACTTCATCCACAACATGGACTTATAAATGAACCTGAATATCAAAAAATGAAGTAGGAAGCTCGCCATCGAACATAGTAGCTCCTTGCATTCACGTTTTTTTTTGTGGGATCGAGTCTTTGTCAATCTCTTTTGATGTAATCCACCTATACACATCATAAAAAATTTTATAAAGAAATTAATTAAAAAATAAAAGATATAAAATAGTCATATATATTGAATATAAAAGTATCATAATTACCTTATAAGCGATCCAAGACAATAAATCACATCTAGTACTCCTTTTGTTGTACATCCATCGATAACCAAAGGTAAAATGTGCTTCAAAAAGTTATGCCAATCATGGGTCTTTAACCCAGATAAACTCCTATCATCAATCAATAACCAAAGGTAAAATGTGCTTCAAAAAGTTATGCCAATCATGGGTCTTTAACCCAGATAAACTCCTATCATCCATAGTAAACATGTTCTAGAAAGATGTTTCATATCCTATAGGAATACGAATCAATTGAATCCTATTTCTGATAGTCTGCATCCGTTTTGTCATAAGTACCCAAGGAACATGTGCATAAGTTGTTTCGTGTCGATATCTATCAAAAAATGGTCATAACTTTGGTTTTGAGTTTTGGTCCTTCAAATCATTCCTTGATGCTATGGTGTCTTTTAATCCAAGAAGATGTTGCCATAATGAATAACTAATATTCTTGAATATATGCATAGGATCAAGAAGATGATTGACCTTTAACTCTCTCCAATACTCCAAAGAATACCATATCGATATATTCTCTACGAGTGCCAATTTTCCTTTAACTCTCTTCACATTCTCATTATCTTCATCATCAATGAAGATTTCTGATTTTGGATATATAAGAGGCCCATCTGTCCATTTTCGATACCAATCCATAGCCATCATTGGTTTTGGACACTAACCTGTTTCAAGCTTTCCATTAAAATGTATCACTTCTCTTTTACATCTTAATAATGATCGTCAGGCATGAATCATCGATGTCAAAGATAAATACTTTTGTTGAGATTATTACTATAAATTGATCTCAACCAATCACCAAAATATGGACATGCTTTATAACCCTCAGTAGATATTCTTGCATCATGAAAATGATAAAAATATAATTAGATTAACTCACATATATTTGTATGCATATTAAATAAAAAAATTACATCAATACTTGAATAAACACCATATCTTGGAAAGTCGTGAATAATCCAAGCCACAATATATCTTTCATTGATGCTTTTCAATACATCAATGACATAAATGCTACATAACTCTTGGAGATCATCAATGAGAGGACCAATATATATATTCATATCTTTAACTTATCTTTTTCCTAGGATTAAAAGTGAAAGCATTAAATATTCCTTTTTAATGCTAAGATATGGTGGAAGATTGTAGTTTATGACTACCGTTGGCCATGTTGACCATTTACTAGATTTCATGGAAAATGGATTAACCCCATCTAATGCAACTCCTACCTTTAGATTTTGTGGTTCTTGTGCAAAATCAGGCTATGTAGAATCAATATGCTAAAAAGCTGCACTATCTATTGGAAATTTGATTATTCCATCAGTACTTTTATGATCATGTCTCCATGTCAAAAGCTTTGATGATTCAGGGCTTTGAAACATATGTCTAATCCATGAAGCCAATGGAAAATATCTCAAACCTTAAAATACAATCATTAGGACATGCATGTATACACTAATAATCTATACCAAGAATGCTGATTATCTTCTTCATTTCATCATGTGAGGTAGGAAGAATATTCTTACTTGGTAAAAACTTTTCAAATAATAATCTGTAAGTTCATGAAAAAAGTTCATATTAATAAAAATAAATAAACAAACAAATAAATAAATAAATAAATAAATAAATAAATAAATAAAAAAAATATATATATATATATATATATATATGCACATGTGTATGTATATGTGAATGCTTATGTGTATGAGTACGTGGATGTGTATATGCATGTGCATGCATATACACATGTGTATGTGTGTATATGTTATGTATGTGTGTATATGTATGTATGTATACGTATGCGTATGTGTATGCATATATGTATGTATGTGTATGTGTGTATGTATGTGTATGTATATATGTATGTGTATGTATGTATGTATGTATGTATGCATGTATGTATGTGTATGTGTGTATATTTGATTTTGTTTCTAATTTTCTTTTTGTTATTGTGGTATGCAGACTTTCACATAGATATCTAGACCACTAAATCGTTTAGCTGTCTCCCATTTTATAGTCAATCAATTACCTACCTTGCTAACTAAGACTTACATATTTGTTTACAAATATAAAGTATCAGTTAGTTGTGGAGGTATTAGGTCGTTTGGAAAATAGGAGAAGCAAATTTATTCGGAAGATTTTGAAAGATGGACTAATGGTTTTAAAGGATGGGCAGACAAAAAGCATCCACTCAATGGAGGTTCTTGTTCTTACCTTAGCTAAGGTAAGAACAAGAACCTGCATTGAATGGACGCTTTCTTTCCGCCCATCCTTTAAAATAGTTCTTCCATCCTTCAAAATCTTCCAGATAAATTTGCTTCTCCTATTTTCCAAAGGACCTAATACCTCCATAGCTAATTGATACTTAATATTTATATGCAAAGTTCATAAAGGAGTTAGCAGTGCAGGTATTAGGTTGACTTGAATAGGAGAAGCAGATGTGTCAAGAAGATTCTTATGGCTAGGTGGACGATTCCAAAGGCTAGGTGGACATAATATCTTCATTTGATACAAGCATGTATAATTTGGCCTTACTTTCATAACATGTGTATGTATGTATATGTGTGTGTATGTCTATGTATTTATGTATTTATATGTGTATATGTATGCCTGTATATATATAAATAGATAGAAAATTAAAAATTATACCTTAATAGTGTGGAAAGAGATACATTACTCCATCCAAGATGATTTTGAAGATTGAAAATAAGTAAGCTTGCACTTAGTCGTATCAAGCAACTTCCTTCCTTCATATACATGCTTTAGACGTTCCTCTCAAAGATACTTCTCATTTTTAGAAATATCAATGCTCTCACTGTCATTTTGATACCAATCCTCAATAAAATCTCCCATGACATCATCTTCATCATTGTCGCACAAATCTTGTACTTTATCTTCTTTTGAATATAGGTCTTTTAAACTTGCATATTCCACAAGATCACTTTTGCATAGCCTCCTCATAGAAGCTTCTGATAAACGAGGTCTTATTGGCAAATCTGAATGGTGTGGTGGAATATCATCAATATCATACGTTGGGATCTACACACATGAATAAAAACCATTAGTATTCCATAAATTAATGAAAAGTAAACTTTAAACATAAAATTAAATATGTAAGTTATTTTGAAAAGAGATTGAAATTAGAGTTTTTCAATGCAACATAAGATAGATGGATAGAAACTTTTCATTTTCTCTCTAGCTAAAAGGTGCTCTTGGAGTCTACACCATCCATAATTCACTAATAATTCATCACCAGTATGTAATGAAGTAATAGCATTGACAACTATGTATCTTTCTACATCTCTACTCATGTATGGTGATTCATGACTATTTTCACGCTCCTCAATGTGCAATTAGTCCTTGACCTATTATGTTACCCTCAACTACTATTTATTAAGCCTACTATATTTCCATGCATGTAAGGTGCATATGACATCCCTCTACTAGTAAGGGACACTGCATTCAAGCATATTCCATAAGTACTCATGCTTTGAACATAATGTGCAAGTTGATGCCAATATCCTCATCCATATATAGGACCACAAAATGACATAAGAGTGACTTCACAGTCCATAGGCACATACAAATCCTCTACAATAAAGAGACCATGACCAACACTATTAATAGTGGATGGAGCAATCATATAGCAATTACCCCAAAAGTTAAAGACCTCTCCATCTAAAGGAAGTGGTCCTCTGTTCCATCCTCCATATCTTCTTCTATTAAATGTTTGTACTAGAGAACGATCACAAGCTTGCAATGGATAATCTCCAGCCATTTCAATCTCTAAACTAGGAGGTAGAGGATTTCTAAAAACCTCTGCTTGTAATTTATGAACAACAAGTCCATGACATGTATGAGGTATATTAGCATTACGAGTATGAGAATTATCATCATCATCATCATCATCGAGCAGATCTTCCTATATATCAATAATAATCTAATTTTGTATATGGTTTTAAAATAAAATAATGACATTAATTTATAGAAAGAATACATACCCAAGCATTATCGCATTGACCACGTGGTGGTGCATGCTCAAAAGTGCCATACTCTGCCTCATGTTCAATACATTCCAATCGCGGTCTTCGATACATGCCATAGCAAAACTTACACCAAGATATAATATGCTCTTGATAGTAAAATTCATCATAATTCCTATCGGAGGACACATGTGAAGTCGTTGCATGGGTAAGAGGTGGTGGAGTGCCCTCTGATTGATTAGAATCTAATTATAACAATAAAAAATATATATATCAGTTATGTATCTATCAAATACATTTAAAATTAAAAGTTTGATATACTTACAATATATAGTCCTTGCACAATGAGGAGACGGTGGTAGAGTTCCATTTGATTGATCAGAATATGCAAATAATGGTATAAGATATTAATAATCTGATTATTTACATACATACACATTCACATATACACATTTACACATACACACATATTCACATATACACAAATACACATTCTTGTGGGATAAATGCACATATTTTGTATGAATGTGTGTATATGCATGCATGCATGTGTATGTGTGTATGTATACATGTGGATATGTGTATGTGTGTTTATGTATATATGTATATGTGTATATGTATGCATGTATGTATGTGTATATGTTTGCATGTATGTGTGTGTGGGTATGTGTATGTGGGTATGTGTATGTGTGTGTATGTATGTATGTATAAGTGTATGTGTGTATGCATATATGTATATTTATGTGTGCATATATATATATATATATATATATATATATATATGTGTGTGTGTGTGTGTGTGTGTGTGAGTATGTGTATGTGTAAGTGTATGTATATGTGTATGCACATGCTAATGTGTGTCTATGTATGTGTATATATTCTCATTCTTTTTTTCTGTTTGAGATTAAAATAACAAGAGATATTGTATGGTGGAAAAAAAAAAGAGGAGATCTAACATACCACCTGAGACATGGCAGTTTTTTCATAGACAGCTACGTCTTCAGGAGTCATTTCCTCAGTAGAAGGTATACAAATGAATAGTTTATATTTATAATTATCATATGTTTTATTAATTTTTTACATTTAATTTATGTATTTTTATCCTATTAAATAAACAGGTTGCAAAAAAGAAGAGAATTGAGTCGGGTCACACATCACACTTAGACCAAATGGGCCATCATGGTTTTGTAGCTACGTTTGCAAGTATATGTGTTATTGAATGTATATTTTTTTATTTTAATTAAAATGCAAGAGACTAATGTTTTTTATTTGTTTCAATGTAGCGAAAGGATTATGGTTAGGATGCTTTTGTGAGTATTATTAAATTTCATATAATTATTTTATTTTTATGGATGTTTTGTATGTTTTACTTATTTATGTTTGTTATATGTAAAACAAGAGTATTATGGAGAGGAAGATATGGATGAGGTGGAGAGATAGACACAGGAGGGACGATCTCGATTGTCAGAGAGTGCTCGCACTGCTACCCATGAAGCCACTACAGATACATCAGATCATGCGGATGATCATGATGATGAGGATGAGGCTCTTGATGATGAGGATGATCATGATTAGGATTCTTGAATATGACATTGGATATATATTTACATTGATATATATATATATATATATATATATATATATATATATATATATATATATATATATATATATATATATATATATATATATATATATATATATATATATATCCAATGTCATATTCAAGAATCTGATGTATCCGCATGATCTGATGTATCTGTAGTGGCTTCATGGGTAGCAGTGCGAGCACTCTCTGACAATCGAGATCAAATTATGTTCATTCAATTTATGTTTTGAATTGTGTGTATGGCATTAAGTAATAAAAAATCTTGTTCTAATGATTTTTATTATTGTTTACATTTATCATGTGTTTAGTGCTTTAATTATATAATTCATTCACATTTATGTGTGTTTGTGTGTGTGCATATGTATGTGTGTATATGCATATATATATACATACACACACACACATATATATGTGTGTGTGTGTGTGCAAGTATGTATGTGCATATGTATGTGTGTATATGCATGTGCATGTGTAAGTGTATGTACATATGTATGTGTATGTGCATGTGCATGTGTATGTGTATGTGTGTGTATATGTATATATGTAAGTGTATGTGTATATGTGTGTATGTGCATGTATATGTGTGTATGTGTATGTATATGCATGTGTATGTGTGTGTATGTGCATATGTGTATGTGTGTATATGTGCATATGTGTGTGTATGTATGTGCATGCATATGTGTGTGTATATGTATATATGTACATATATATGTGTATATGTTGGAGATAGACATCTGCAGAAGCACGCGAACAGCACAAGGAAGGAGAAGAAGCTTGGAGTACAACACACAATACTGAATGTATTACTAGAGAATGTACAAAGATAAGTAGCCCATTAGGGCAATTGGCGTATATACAAGCCGGGGGAAAAAACCTCCTAAGGAGGGAAAAAAGTGCCCCGACGATCCTAGTGTGTTCACACACATCACTACCTAAATATATCAACAAATCCCCCCTAGGAGTGATGCGGTGAACAAGGATCTGGCACTCATGTAAAAGGAATGCCAAGCTATGTGGAAATCACTCCACAAAAGGAAGTAAGCCCAAAGCTTTGCAGAAAGCTTCAAACTTCTCCCTAGGCAGAGCCTTCATGAAAAGGTCTGCAATGTTCTCCTACGTGGGCACATATGCCAAGCTGATCTCCCCAGCAGAGAACCTCTCCCTGACATAGTGATAATGCACCTCAATGTGCTTAGTGTTAGCATGGAACACAGGGTTCCTCATAACTGCCACTGTGCTCTGATTGTCAGTGAAGATGGTGGTGGAAAAAGTCTGATCGACACCCAAATCAGCCATAAGGCATCTGAGCCACATACACTCAACAGTCACTGTGAAAGCTGCCGTATACTCCACCTCCCAACTGGAATTGGCCATAGTAGGCTGCTTCTTGCTCAACCAAGATATACATGAGCTACCAAGCATGAAGCAAAAGCCACTAGTGGACACACGAGTGTCATAGAGTCAAAAAAAGCATGCAAATCTAGTAGTAGTGATCCCCCCTTGAGACAAAACAACCCAAGTAGCCGAGTACCACTCAAATAGTGAAATATGCGCTTAATTGCCTGCCAATGCTTGACTCCTTGAGAATGCATAAACCTGCTCATCTGTGAGACAACAAACTGAATATCTGACTGAGTAATGCATAAGTAAATCAAGCATCCAACAGCTTGCTGATAGAGAACAACAACAAATGCATCTCCAACATCATGAAGACTCAATCGTAAACCTGTCTCCATAGGAGTGGCAATAGGCTTATAGTCTTCAAGGCCAAAACACTGCAATAATGTGTCAATATATTTCATTTGACACAAAGCCATTCCACCATCAACTTGCATAAACTGAATGCCCAAATAGTGATGCAAATGCCCTAAATTAAACATCTTAAATGAGGCATGCAAATCAGCCTTAAAATCAGCAATATGCTTCTCAATAGGACCAGTGAGCAACATGTCATCAACATAGACAACAATGATCAGAAGCACATCATTAGCACGCTTAACATATAAGGTGCTTTCAGTTGGACTATTCTCAAAACTATGTGCAATCAAATAGGCATGTATCTTTTCATACCAAGCACGTGGTGCATGCTTTAAACCATATAATGCCTTGTTTAACCTGCACACCTCGTTCTCATGCCCTTTCTACACAAAGCCACGGGGCTGAAAAACATACACTTCTTCATGCAAGTCACCATTCAGAAATGTAGTTTTAATGTCCAACTGATGTACATTCCAACCATGATGGGCTACAAGTGCACAGATGCTCCGAACAGTAGTCATACGACATGTAGGTGCAAAGGCCTCATCAAAATCAATGCCTCTTTCTTGTGCATATTTGCAACAAGCCTAGCCTTATACCTGTCAATTGTAGCATCAAGTTTATGCTTAAGCTTGTATACCCACTTAGTTCGAATGGCCTTCTTGCCAGGAGGCAAGCCACATAAAGACCAAGTACCATTCTTCATTATTGCATCATATTCAGATTGCATAGCAACCATCCAATTTTTTGAATTTTGTGCTTCATCAAACGAAACAGGCTCAGTCTCATCACAGAGACTAGATGCAGCCATAGCATAGCAATCTGATGCAAAAGAGGCACTATGAGAGCCTGATCGAGTATGATATGACAGAGCTGCATCTAATTTGCTATCACACAAGGTTTGCACCAACCATTTCGGCATAGTTCTTGCCTGCTCAATATTAGCTCTCTCATCAATAAGTGCATCATGTAAATCTGCATCAGAAATGGAATGATCTGAAACATCACATGAAGCCTGCAAAGGCTAAGAAGTTGCCTCATTAGGACCACCACTAGACTGTCCACCTGTAAAAAGAGGCAGCAAAGTATCATACATGTCTTTGGAGCTAATAGATGTCTCCTTAGTACATGAAAGCAATGGCTGAATAGCATCCTCCACAAAAACAACATCACGGCTAACCAGAATGCATTTAGTCTGTGGATGATACAGACGATAGCCTTTACTTTCATAACTGTACCCAACAAAAATACATGTTACTGCTTTATCATCCAATTTTCTACGATGTTGTTCGGGCACTAATGCATATGCCAAACAACCAAAAACATGCAGATGAGCAATAGATGGCTTGCGATCATGCCAAGCCTCATATGGAGTGATAGACTATAGCGCTTTAGTGGGACACCTGTTCAGTACATATGCTGCAGACATGACAGCCTCAAGCTAGAAACTATGTGGTAAAGCCTGACTTTTGACCATACACCTAGCCATCTCCATGAGAGACCTATTCTTTCATTCAGCAACTCCATTCTATTGAGGTGTATACGACACTGTACACTAGTGTTTTATTCCACATTCAACCAGAAATGCATTAAAATCAGAAGACATATATTCCCCCCCTCGATTTGAACGGAGGGTGCCCATTTTACATGCTAACAGATTTTCAGCCAAAACCAAAAACTGTTTGAAACACATGAACACTTCGGACCTTGCCTTCAATGGATATACCCATGCATGCCTAGAAAAATCATCAATGAAAGTCACGAAGTAAAGATAATTCCCAAAAGAAGGTGTCTGCATAGGACCACATACATCACTATGTACAAGCTGCAATTTCTGAGTAGCCCGAACTGAACCATCTTTTGGAAAGGAAGAACGCTGCATTTTTCCCAAAATATAGCCTTCACAAACATGTTTTCCAAGTACCTCAAGTTTGAGCAAAGAGGACACCATTTCAGATTTCTAGAGGTGTAGCAAACTAGCAAAATTCAGATGACCAAAGCATGCATGCCAAAGCTTTGCATCTGACATAGCCTGAGAATCATTTACCGCACATGCCAAATCATTTACAGATCTTTCATAGTCTATGATCTTATACAACTCACGACATAAAATGCAAGAAGCAATAATCACATCGCCATTTGACAGATCATGAACTGTACACCTGTCATCAACAAATTTCACAACCAAGCCAATCTTGGCTAATGCAGAAATTGATAACACGTTCTTCTTGATCCGTGCACAAATAAAGCATCTGACAAAGTGAAAGAACTACCATCAACAATAGTCAAAATGATCTTACCAACTCCCATAACAGGATAAGAGGAGTTGTTGGCGCATGTAATAGTATTCCTGGTAGGGGCATGCTCGAGTGAAGAGAAGAAACTACATTGCGAGGTAATATGTTTGGTCGCCCCACTATCAAAATACCAAACATCTGAGTCTACTACAGACATGCACTGCTCGTGAAAAGATGGATCAAAACTGCAGATAGTAGTAAACGCCCATTCTTCTTCCTGCACAAGATTAACAGACTCTGTTTTTGGTGTAGAGGCCTCTGCAACAACCATTCCAGCCTCTTTCTTCTTTGCCTCTTTAGCAGCCAATTTTGGAAAGTTCTTTATGATATGATCATTCCCTTTACAGTACTTACAAAACAATTTTTGCTTTTCTGATTTGTTCTCATCTTTATCTTCCTTCTTCAAATGTGCAGAATTAGCACATTTCTGCTTACTAGTTGAAGAGCTCCATTTTCCTTTGCCCTTCTGACTAGCTAGGAAAGCTTGATCTGCAACTCACATAATGGACCTGTTCTGGCTGGACTGATCTTCCTGCAATAGAACGGAGACTAACTACTCAAATGATAAGGAATTTGGATTGCCTTTCATAATCAACCGAAGAGTAGAAGCAAAACTCTGATATGAATCAGGAAGACCATTCAAAACGGCCTGCAGAAGTGAGCTATTTGGTATAACCTCATCAGCAAAAATCAACCGTTCTTTCAAGTCTTTGATCTTCATTAGGGAACTATCCATAGAATCACCTTCATTCATGTGCTCACTCTCCAACTGTTTTCAGAGGTAAGCAACACGAGCCTCATTCCTAGCTTGGTACAATGTGGTAAGTGTATCCCAAGCATCGTTAGTTGTTCTGCAAGAGCGAATGTGAGGAATAATGGCACGTTTGATAGATAAAGCTATCAATGCATGTGCTTGGGCATCTCTTCCATCCTAACAAATCTACTCTACAATAGGTATAGAAGAAGCTGCAACACGAATAGGAATATGCAGAATATCACCATCTTCGACACCTTCTGCATCAGGTTAAGTACTTGAAGTTGTAATAGTTGTAGGTGTGATATGACGTTTTTCGACACCCTGCACAATGTTCCATAGTCCTTTTGCAACCAACACATGTCGCATCATATAAGCCCATAACGGGTAGTTGGTACTATCCAACTTATCCTCAACAGCCAACATACAGAATACATCACTGCTTTCAGCCATGGCCGGTGACTAAAATACCTTGATGCAGAAAATTGACTATATCTCAAAAATTTGAACATAATTGCCCAGACAAATTCTGCTAGACCTATAGCAAACTTCGAGACGCTTATAGTGACGAATAGAAATTGGTATATACCTTTGGGATAAAAAGATGAAATAGCCTACACAAGCACTATGATAGTGCATTCGGAGGCTGAGTATGCTCACCAAAATTTGTGCGATTCTAAGACTACAACCGGAGGAGTGTCAACGGCGCTCTAGATGAAGCGAAGACCTGCTCTGATACCAATTGTTGGAGATAGAAGTCTGCGGAAGCACGCAAACAACACAAGGAAGGAGAAGAAGCTTGGAGCACAACACACAATACTGAATGTATTACTAGAGTATGTACAAAGATAAGTAGCCCATTAGGGCAATCAGTGTATATACAAGCCGGGGGGAAAAAACCTCCTAAAGAGGGAGAAAAGTGCCTTGGCAGTCCTAGTGTGTTCACACACATCACTACCTAAATATATCAATAGTATATGCATGTATGTGCATGTATAAGTGTATATGTGTATGTGCATGTGCATGTGTATGTGTGTGTATATGTATCTATGTGCATGTATATGTGTAAGTGTATTTGTATATGTGTGTATGTGCATGTATATAAGTATATGTATGTATGTACATGTGTACGTGTGTGTGTATGTATGTGCATGTATATGTGTATGTGTGTGTATATGTACACATTTGCATGTATGTATATGCATGTGCTAATTAATGAAAATAAAACAATTCAAATGATATACAAAGAATGGAAATTGTACTTACAATATTTAGCCATATTTTTTGCTTGGTCAACTTCTTGAATAGCCTGTAATAAAGAGAGAGAGAGAATAAAATAGATATTAATTAAAAGAACAATTCAGCAAGCGATTGTTTCAACTTGTAAGCACAACACAATTGTGAACGTTGGAGAGCTCTTCGATTAGATGCATGTAGATGCCAATCGAAGAGCCTCCAATGTTTTTATTTTTTTGGTTAAAAAACCATCGTATAACTGATGCTAGATCGTCATATATGCATGTTCAAAATGCATCGTATAAGCGATGCTTTTTAACGTCATTTATGCGATGTAAAAAGCATCGCGTATGTGATGCTTTTTTATTTTGTCACTCTAGCGATTCTTAGTTCTACCATCGCATTGCACGTCGCTTTACACATCAAAATGAACATCTAAGGTTTTTTCATTTAACCGATGCCGAGTGCTCAACGCTCGTTGTGATGCTTGATGCAATTATATAGAAACAAAATTGTGTCGCATTAACCGTCGCTATGCGCCTGTATTCCTTGTAGTGAATGGACCCCACATTGCAACAAAGATGGCTATGACATCTCGGATTTCACAATAGAACCTCTTATGAGCAATCAGATTATAGAGGAATGTGAGCCTAGCATATCTTCTCTTGCAAAACTAAGTGATGAGGAGGAGGAATCCATCTTCATGGAACATTTTTGTGCCTCTCTAGAAGGGCATCTTTACCTAATCGAACCTAGGAATCAAGAACATGAACAATATGAACAAGAAACAAGTTTGACAATGACAAGAGACAATCAAAATGAGAAAGAGAAAGGACTAATATCAAGCAGTGGAGAAGCACTTTTTGAAGTGCCAGAAAACTTCAAGAGATATGAGGTAGAAGATCAAAAAGTCATGATACAAATGCCTAACAGAGAAGAACTTGTGGGAGAAGCCTATGATAATAGAGAAAAGACCAAGAAAATTATAGTAATCATAGAAGATGGTGAAGAAACATGTACGTATAGAGGAGACAATTTAAGAGAAGAAGAATAATATCAGTTGATAAATCTATTGAGAGAATATAGAGACGTATTCGCATGGAGTTATAAGGACTTGAAGGGAGTTGACCTAGAAATTTGTTCTCATAGAATTCTCATGTCTTTAGAAGCCAAGCACACCAAGCATAAACCTTACACTTACAATGATAATTATGCAGCAAAGATCAAAGAAGAAATTGATCGCTTTATAGAAGCAAGATTTATCTATGAAATTGAGCATACCGAATGGGTGTACCCAATTGTTGTTGTTCCAAAACAGAATAGAAAGCTATGTGTATGTATTACCTTGAAAAAGGTTAATGCCACCACCACAAGAGATAGTTATCCACTTCCTATCACCAAACATTTGTTAGAACATGTAGCAAAAAAGGAAGCATACAATTTTCTTGATGGATTCTCAAAATATGAACAAGTAGCATTGCCCCTAAAGAATAAGATAATGCGTCTTTTTCCATAGAATGGGGAATCTTTGCATTTTGGGTGATGCCTTTGGGCTCACCAGCGCTCTGGCTAGATTTCAAAGGCTGATTTGTCACATGTTTAAGGAATCCTTGCAAAAGAATTTAGAGGTCTATGTTGTTGGAGCAAGTCTATGATAGGCCTAAGTATTGGCTTGAGTCTCACAAGGTCATAGGAGAAGCTTTAAAGTGAAGACAATGTATGAGTTCATCTCTTGTAATTTTTGAAGCCTTTACTTGATGTAAAAGTAAAAGTATCTAAAGCGATTGAGTCCACTTGATGAAAAAGGAAAGAGAAGCCACGAATTTGTGATTGAAGTGGTTGGAGAATCAATCAATCACTAAAAGATAGGAGATTTGTTTTAGGTGAGCAAGATTCAAATTCAAATCTTGGCTCCAAAGATCACTATATATACATGGCTCTTTAGTCGCAGTTCTAGATCTCCATGATCAGAGCTTTACACCATATCAAAGTGTGGGTTCAAGGCACACATATCAGTAAGTCCATTGTACTTTACAATCAATATACATTCATTTTCATGATCATTTGAGTTCATATCTTCATGCTTTTGTGAGTATATTGTTCACTGTCATATCTCTCAGTTTTCTCAGTGAGATTGCAGAGATGTTTTCTCTGAGCTTGGTGCATCATTTTCAGTGATTTAAGTTGTTAAAGTTTTCTCCTTAAGTCTACTAATTAGTCATAAAATTTCATTGCAATTTGGTTTTTCAATCTTGGGATATGTTCATTTGAAGTTGACTATATCTCTTCAAACTTTACTTCTCTGTGAGCACTCCATCAAAACAATCATTTTCTTAGAGCTTGTTCACAATGTGTACTTCATCGTTTTCCATGATTTAAAGCTTGATGGAATCAGCATATTGTCTAGTATATGCCTATAAAATTTCATAAGCATTGCGTCTTGGAATCTTTAGATATTAACATTTCTTTGTTTATGGGTATGAGGACTGCTACACCCCATGAAAATCGGGATGGTGCTATAACTTGCTAAACACTTTTCTCTTTATGTAAGCTAACAATCATGAGTAATTTCATCAGTTTTTATGAAATTACTCATGATTGTTAGCTCACTAAGTTAATAAGAGTTCCCCAAAAGGAATTAAGTCAATTGCTACCGTGGCTAGAGAATTGTTTAAAACATTGAACATGTGTATGAACAAAAATAACAAGTTTTTTGTTCTTGAGTCTGCTCCAACTTATCTGTTTTGATTCATCTTTTTGAGAGTGATATTCCAAGGTACATATGGTTTCTAAAGGGCCCACTACATATCCACATAGTTTATTTGGTTGGTGTAGTGCAAAGTTTTTGCAGCACCACTTCATCTTCCAAGTTCAAATCCATCTCTTCATAGTGGTATCAGAGCAAGGTTGGACAACATGGCAGATGGATTTCCTTCATCAATTGACAAATTGGATAGAGGTAACTACTCAGTCTAGTCATTAAGGATGGAATCTTATTTTCAAGGTAGGAATTTATATGGTTATGTAGCTGGAGATGAAGTTATGCCAAGTTTCAGGAACAAAGGTCAACCAACACAAGAAGAGCAAGAAAGATTGAGCACATGGTGCTCCAAGGATGCACTTGCAAGGTCTTATATCCTCAAATCTATCTCAGATTTTTTTTGCCTCACATTACAAGTGTTGGTGCAAATACCAATCCTACGCACTTGGCTAGATATAAAGACTTTATGTGCAAATGTCTGAAGACCCATGAGAACCTTCGCTATGGATTCTTTAGCTTTTACCACTTGTAAAAGTCTATTTGACTTGGAGGAATAATTGTAGCTACCACTAAACTCATGGAAGTTATTAGATGAAAAAGTTACAACTTTATTTGGAGAGAATATCTCCTAGATTAGAGGATTACTTTTCTAGAGAAAGCCAATGAAGAATTGAAATTTAAAATTCAAATGACTCATCTATAAAAGATGATTGAAAAACTTGCAGCATAGATCATTCCATATCCGAGCTTTTTTTTTATCTCATTGTAGGAGAGTGTGGCTTACTTCATAGCCTACATCTCTTAGCATCATTGAGCATTGTTTATCAAGCCAATGATCATATACAAAATTGTTTCATAATACAATAGATAATCCATTATATCTGCTGGTCTCTTTGTCATTGTCACTTACAATAGTCATTTTGTATTGCTCAACAAATTTTGAAGACTTTCTATTTTGTGGATTTAAAGAAAAGTGCATTGAGGTGATCACTGGTCAAACTTTGCAGAGGTCCTAAAAAATTGGGGGTAATGATTTGATTGCTAAATTGATTGCTCTGTGTATAGTGCATCATTTCAAGTGATTCCACTTGGAATCATTAGCTCATTCAGATAATGTAATATCCCCAAAAGAAATTTTTCTAATTCCTATTGTACTGGAAGCACTAAGCTTAACAAGCAGCAGGTGTGTGAACAAAAATAGAAGGTTTTTATTGATTCTTGAACTTGGAAGTAATATGTTTTGAATCAATCATTTCTCACATCATTTCCAATGTACATAGGCACTTGTTTAGTGTCATTGGAAAGCTAAGAGGGCCTACAACGCAACTATGAAGCAAAAGAGGGCTGGTACAAAGCAGCGATTAGCAGTACCTACTCATTTCTTGGAGTGTCCATCCATCTTTCCCAAACAAGAAGATGTAAAACATCTCAAGAAGTGTGGAATGCACTTGAATCCTTCTTCGCTTCAAGCACAAAGGCCAGGAAGCATCAACTATGGTTGGACTTTACAACTCTCAAGAAATCTCCCAAACAAAATGTGACTGATTTTGTCACAAAACTCGAGGACATAGTAGATCAGTTGGGAAGCATTGGAGAGGTAATAGAGGAAGATCAAATTGTAAGGTAGGTCATCAATGGCTTGGAGGCATATGACAGGTGGGAAGCATTCACCACAACTATGGATCTATACATGGATATGCATGTACCAGATTTCAATACACTCATAGGAAAACTACTGACTCAAGAGGTCAAGCTTATCAAGAATGGATAAAGCTCCAAAGGTGATCAATCTTCTGCCTTGTATACTAAAAAAGGAAAGTCCAAAGAAAACAATGGAAGAGGAAAGAAAGTGGATGATGAATTAGGTACACATGAAGCTAACTATGTAGGTAGAGGAAGACATGGTAGAGGTAGAGATAGAGGCAGAGGAGGAAGGCAAGGCAGGGCGAGATCCAAAGACTCTAATTCATGCTCTATTTGTGGATGAACTAATCATACAACTAATATTTGCTTTAGGAATTCCAGGAATCAAAGAGGTAGAGTCTACAATAGAGGAAGTTATTGTTGGAGATAGACGTCTGCGGAAGCACGCGAACAACACAAGGAAGGAGAAAAAGCTTGGATCACAACACACAATATTGAATGTATTACTAGAGAATGTACAAAGATAAGTAGCCCATTAGGGCAATAGGTGTATATACAAGCCGAGGGAAAAAAACCTCCTAAAGAGGGAAAAAAGTGCCCCGATGGTCCTAGAGTGTTCACACACATCACTACCTAAATATATCAACAAATCCCCGCTGGGAGTGATGCGGTGAACAAGTAGTTGGCACTCATGTATAAGGAAGTGCCAAGCTATGTGGAAGTCACTCCACAAAAGGAAGTAAGCCCAAAGCTTTGCGGGAAGCTTCAAACTTATCCCTAGGCAGAGCCTTCATGAAAAGGTCTGCAATGTTCTCTTGCATGGGCACATATGCCAAGCTGATCTCCCGAGCAGAGAACCTCTCCCTGACATAGTGATAATGCATCTCAATGTGCTTAGTGCGAGCATGGAACACAGGGTTCCTCGCAACTCCCAATGCGCTCTGACTGTCAGTGAAGATGGTGGTGGCAGAATTCTGACCAACACCCAAATCAGCCATAAGGCATCTGAGCCACACACACTCAACAGTAGCTGTGAAAGCTCCCCTATACTCAGCTTCACAACTGGAAGTGGGCACTGTAGGCTGCTTCTTGCTCAACCAAGATATACATGAGCTACCAAGCATGAAGCAAAAGCCACTAGTGGACACACGAGTGTCATAGCAACCAGCCCAATCAGAGTCAGAAAAAGCATGCAAATCTCGCGGTAGTGATCCCCCCTTGGGATAAAACAATCCAAGTAGTCGAGTACCACTCAAGTAGCGAAAGATGCGCTTAACCGTCTGCCTATTGATATATTTAGGTAGTGATGTGTGTGAACACTGTAGGACCGTCGGGGCACTTTTTTCCCTCTTTAGGATGTTTTTTTTCCTCGGCTTGTATACATGCTTATTGCCCTAATGGGCTACTTATCTTTGTACATTCTCTAGTAATACATTCAGTATTGTGTGTTTGTGCTCCAAGCTTCTTCTTCTTCCTTGTGCTGTTCGCGTGCTTCCGCAGACGTCAAAAACTCCAACAATTGGTATCAGAGAAGGTCGTCGCTTCATCTAGGGCGCCGTCGACACTCCTCTGTTTGCAGTCTCAAAATCGTACGAATTTTGGTGAGCATACTCAGGGTGTTTCCGAGATCAAAACGGCTTCGCTTTGTGGTGCCGAAATCGCGATCTGAGCTCGTTTCGGCCTTCGAACGCACTATTGCAGTGCTTGTGCAAGCTATTTTGTCTTTTTGTGCCAAAGGTATATACCTGTTTCTGTTTGCCAGTATAAGCGTCTCAAAGTCTGCTACAAGTTTCGCAGAACTCATTCCGTTCCGTCGCGAAGTCTGCTACAGGTTTCGCAGTTTCGTTCAACTTCTTGAGATACAGTCAATTTTTTGCATCAAGGTATTTTAGTCACCGGCCATGGCTGAAAGCAGTGATGTATTCCGTATGTTGGCTGTTGAGGATAAGTTGGATGGTACCAACTACCCATTATGGGCTTATATGATGCGACATGTATTGGTTGCAAAAGGATTGTGGAACATTGTGCAGGGTGTTGAAAGACGTCCTGTTACACCTGTAACAACAGGTATTATGAATACAGGTACTAGAGCTGATGAAGATGGTGTCGAAGATGATATTGTGCACATTCCTGTTCGTGCTGCACCTACTGTAGAGAAGATTCATTGGGATGGCAGAGATGCCCACGCACATGCATTGATAGCTTTGTCTGTCAAACGTGCCATTATTCCTCATATTCGCTCTTGCAGAACAGCTAAGAATGCTTGGGATACACTTACCACATTGTACCAAGCTAGGAATGAGGCTCATGTTGCTTACCTCCGAAAACAGTTGGAGAGTGAGCACATGAATGAAGGTGATTCTATGGACAGTTTCCTAACGAAGATCAAAGACTTGAAGGAACAATTGATTTCTGCTGATGAGGTTATACTAGATAGCTCACTTGTGCAGACCGTTTTGAATGGTCTTCCTCATTCATATCAGAGTTTTGCTTCTACTCTTTGGTTGATGATGAAAGGCAATCCAAATGCCTTATCATTTGAGGAGTTAGTCTCTGTTCTGTTGCAGGAAGATCAGTCTAGGCAAAACAGGTCCATTATGCGAGTTGCAGATCAAGCTTTCGTGGCTAGTCAGAAGGGCAAAGGAAAATGGAGCTCTTCAATTAGTAAGCAGAAATCTGCTAATTCTGCATATTCGAAGAAGGAAGATAAAGATGAGAAGAAATCAGAAAAGCAGAAATTGTTTTGTAAGTATTGTAAAGGGAATGATCATATCATAAAGAACTGTCCAAAACTGGCTGCTAAAGAGGCAAAGAAGAAAGAGTTTGGAATGGTTGTTGTAGAGGCCTCTACACCAAAAATAGAGTTTGCAAATCTTGTGCAGGAAGAAGAATGGGCGTTTACTACTGTTTGCAGTTTTGACCCATCTTCTCATGATTAGTGCATGTCTGTAGTAGACTCAGATGTTTGGTATTTTGACAGTGGGGCAACCAAACATATGACCTCGCAGCGCAGTTTATTCTCCTCACTCGAGCCTACCCCTACAGGGAATACTGTTACATGCGCCAACAACTCCTCTTATCCTGTTATGGGAGTTGGTAAGATCATTTTGACTACTGTTGATGGTAGTTCTTTCACTTTGTCAGATGCTTTATTTGTGCCAGGGATAAAAAAGAACCTGTTATCAGTTTTTGCATTAGCCAAGATTGACTTGGTTGTGAAATTTGTTGATGACAGGTGTATAGTTCATGATATGTCAAATGGCGATGTGATTATTGCTTCTGGCATTTTATGTCGTGGGTTGTATAAGCTCATAGGCTATGAAAGATCTAAAACTGATTTAAATGGAATGATCTGCATCATCATATGAAACCTGCAAAGGGTGAGAAGTTGCCTCATTAGGACCAGCACTAGACTGTCCACCTATAAAAAGAGGCATCAAAGTATCATACATGTCTTTGGAGCTAACATATGTCTCCTTAGTACATGAAAGCAATGGCTGAATAGCATCTTCCACAAAGACAACATCACGGCTAACGAGAATGCATTTAGTCTGTGGATGATACATACGATAGCCTTTACTTTCAAAACTGTACCCAACAAAAATACGTTTTATTGCCTTATCATCCAATTTTCCGCGATGTTGTTCAGGCACTAATGCATATGCCAAACAACCAAAAACACGCAGATGAGCAACAGATGGCTTGCGGTCATGCCAAGCCTCATATGGAGTGATAGACTGCAGCGCTTTAGTGGGACACATGTTCAGTACATATGCTGCACACATGACAGCCTCAAGCCATAAACTATGTGGTAAAGCTTGACTTTTGACCATGCACCTCCCCATCTCCATGAGTGACCTGTTCTTTCGCTCAGCAACTCCATTCTGTTGAGGTGTATAAGGCACTGTACACTGGTGTTTTATCCCACGTTTAGCCAAAAATGCATTAAAATCAGCAGACATATATTCCCCCCCTCGATCAGAATGGAGGGTGCTCATTTTACATGCTGACAGATTTTCAGCCAAAGCCAAAAATTGTTTGACGCACATGAACACTTCGGACTTTGCTTTGAGTGGATATACCCATGCATGCCTGGAAAAATCATCAATGAAAGTCACAAAGTAAAGGTAATTTCCAAAAGAGGGTGTCTACATAGGACCACAGACATCACTATGTACAAGCTGCAATTTCTGTGTAGCCCCAACTCAAGCATCTTTTGGAAAGGAGGAATGCTGCATTTTGCCCAAAATATAGCCTTCACAAACATGTTTTCCAGGTGCCTCAAGTTTGGGCAAAGAGGACACCATTTCAGATTTCTGTAGGCGTAGCAAACTAGCAAAATTCAGATGACCAAAGCGTGCATGCCAAAGCTTTGCATCTGACATAGCATGATAATCATTTACTGCACATCGTACTCGTTCAGGCTGGTGCAGACTTTGCGTGACAGCAAATTAGATGCACCTTTGTCATATCGTACTCGTTCAGGCTCTCATAGTGCCTCCTTTGCATTAGATTGCTATGCTATGGCTGCGTCTAGTCTCTATGATGAGAATGAGCCTGTTTCTTTTGATGAAGCACATAATTCAGAAAATTGGATGGCTACTATGCAATCTGAATTAGATGCTATAATGAAGAATGGTACATGGTCTTTATGTGACTTGCCTCCTGGCAAGAAGGCTATTGGCACTAAGTGGGTATACAAGCTGAAGCGTAAACCTGATGGTATAGTTGACAGGTATAAGGCTAGGCTTGTTGCAAAGGGTTATGCGTAGGAAAGAGGCATTGATTTTGATGAGACCTTTGCACCTACATGCCGTATGACTACTGTTCGGAGCATTTGTGCACTTGCAGCCCATCATGGTTGGAATGTACATCAGTTGGACATTAAAACAACATTTCTGAATGGTGACTTGCATGAAGAAGTGTATGTTTTTCAACCCCATGGCTTTGTGCAGAAAGGACATGAAAACCAGGTGTGCAGGTTAAAGAAGGCATTATATGGTTTAAAGCAAGCACCACGTGCTTGGTATGAGAAGATACATGCCTATCTGGTTGCACATGGTTTTGAGAACAGTCCAACTGAAATCACCTTATATGTTAAGCGTGCTAATGATGTGCTTCTGATCATTGTCGTCTATGTTGATGACATGCTGCTCACTGGTCCTATTGAGAAGCATATTGCTGATTTCAAGGCTGATTTGCATGCCTCATTTGAGATGTCTGATTTGGGGCATTTGCATTACTATTTGGGCATTCAGTTTATGCAAGTTGATCGTGGAATGGCTTTGTGTCAAACGAAATATATTGACACATTATTGTAGTGTTTTGGCCTTGAAGACTGTAAGCCTATTGCCACTCCTATGGAGACAGGTTTACGATTGAGTCTTCATGATGTTGGAGATGCATTTGATGCTGTTCTCTATCAGGAGGCTGTTGGATGCTTGATTTACTTATGCATTACTCGGCTAGATATTCAGTTTGCTGTCTCACAGATGAGCAGGTTTATGCATTGCCCAAAAGTCAGGCATTGGAAGGCGATTAAGCGCATCTTTCGCTACTTGAGTGGTACTCGGCTACTTGGGTTGTTTCATCCCAAGGGGGGATCACTACCGCCAGATTTGCATGCTTTTTCTGACTCAGATTGGGCTGGTTGCTATGACACTCGTATGTCCACCAGTGGTTTTTGCTTCGTGCTTGGTAGCTCATGTATATCTTGGTTGAGCAAGAAGCAACCTACTATGGCACATTGGCAGTTGCGAGGAACCCTGTGTTCCATGCTCGCACTAAGCACATTGAGGTGCATTATCACTATGTGAGGGCGAGGTTCTCTGCTGGGGAGATCAGCTTGGCATATGTGCCCACGCACGAGAACATTGCAGACCTTTTCACGAAGGCTCTGCCTGGGAGAAGTTTGAAGCTTTCCGCAAAGCTTTGGGCTTACTTCCTTTTGTGGAGTGATTTCCACATAGCTTGGCACTTCCTTATACATGAGTGCCAGCTCCTTGTTGATCGCATCACTCCCAGGGGGGATTTGTTGATATATTTAGGTAGTGATGTGTGTGAACACTGTAGGACCGACGGGGCACTTTTTTCCCTCTTTAGGAGGTTTTTTTTCCTCGGCTTGTATATACGCCTATTGCCCTAATGGGCTACTTATCTTTGTACATTCTCTAGTAATACATTCAGTATTGTGTGTTTGTGCTCCAAGCTTCTTCTTCTTCCTTGTGCTGTTCGCGTGCTTCCGTAGACGTCTAACTCCTATGTACATTCCAACCATGATGGGATGCAGGTGCAGGAATGCTCCGACCATTAGTCATACGGCATGTAGGTGCAAAGGTCTCATCAAAATCAATGCCTCTTTCCTGTGCATAACCCTTTGCAACAAGCCTAGGCTTATACCTGTCAACTGTACCATCAGGTTTACGCTTCAACTTGTATACCCACTTAGTGCCAATGGCCTTCTTGCCAGGAGGCAAGTCACATAAAGACCAAGTACCATTTTTCATTATTGCATCATATTCAGATTGCATAGCAGCCATCCAATTTTCTGAATTTTGTGCTTCATCAAACGAAACAGGCTCATTCTCATCACAGAGACTAGATGCAGCCATAACATAGCAATTTGATGCAAAAGAGGCACTATGAGAGCCTAAATGAGTATGATATGACAGAGGTGCATCTAATTTGCTGTCACGCAAAGTTTGCACCATCCATTTTGGCATAGTTTTTTCCTGCTCAATATCAGCTCTCTCATCAACTAGTGCATCATGTAAATCTGCATCAGAAATGGAATGATCTGCATCATCACATGAAACCTACAAAGGTTGAGAAGTTGCCTCATTAGGACCAGCATTAGACCGTCCACCTGTAAAAAGAGGCATCAAAGTATCATAGATGTCTTTAATAGATGTCTCCTTAGTACATGAAAGTAATGGCTGAATAGCATCTTCCACAAAAACAACATCACGGCTAACCATAATGCGTTTAGCTTGTGGATGATATAGACAATAGCCTTTACTTTCAGAATTGTACCCAACAAAAATGCATTTTATTGCTTTATCATCCAATTTTTTGCGATGTCGTTGAGGCACTAATGCATATGCCAAACAACCAAAAACATGCAAATGAGCAACATATGGCTTGCGATCATGCCAAGCCTCATATGGAGTGATAGACATATGCTGCACACATGACAACCTCAAGCCAGAAACTATGTGGTAAAGCCTGACTCTTGACCATACACCTCGCCATCTCCATGAGTGACCTGTTCTTTTGTTTAGCAACTCCATTCTGTTGAGGTGTATACGGCATTGTACACTGGTGTTTTATCCCACGTTCAGCCAGAAATGCATTAAAATCAGAAGACATATATTCCCCCCCTCGATCAGAACGGAGGGTGCCCATTTTACATGCTGACAGATTTTCAGCCAAAACCAAAAACTGTTTGAAGCACATGAACACTTCGGACTTTGCCTTCAATGGATATACCCATGCATGCCTAGAAAAATCATTGATGAAAGTCACGAAGTAAAGATAATTCCCAAAAGAAGGTGTCTGCATAGGACCATAGACATCACTATGTACAAGCTGTAATTTCTGAGTAGCCCAAACTGAACCATCTTTTGGAAAGGATGAACGCTGCATTTTGCCCAAAATATAGTGTTTACAAACATGTTTTCTAGGTGCCTCAAGTCTGGGCAAAGAGGACACCATTTCAGATTTTTGTAGGCGTAGCAAACTAGCAAAATTTAGATGAACAAAGCGTGCACGCCAAAGCTTTGCATCTGACATAGCCTGAGAATCATTTACTACACATGCCAAATCATTTACAGATCTTTCATAGTCTCTGAGCTTATACAACCCACAACATAAAATGCAAGAAGCAATAATCACATCGCCATTTGACAGAAGATCATGAACTGTACACTTGTCATCAACAAATTTCACAACCAAGCCAATCTTGGCTAATGCAGAAACTGATAACGGGTTCTTCTTGATCCCTGGCACAAATAAAGCATCTGACAAAGTGAAAAAACTACCATCAGCAGTAGTCAAAATGATCTTACCAACTCCAATAACAGGATAAGAGGAGTTGTTGGCGCATGTAACAGTATTCCCTATAGGGGTAGGCTCGAGTGAAGAGAAGAAACTGCACTGCGAGGTAATATGTTTGGTCTCCCCAGTGTCAAAATACCCCCATTCTTCTTCCTGCACAAGATTAACACACTCTGTTTCTGGTGTAGAGGCCTCTGCAACAACCATTCCAGCCTCTTTCTTCTTTGCCTCTTTAGCAGCCAGTTTTGGACAGTTCTTTATGATATGATCATTCCCTTTACAATACTTACAAAACAATTTCTGCTTTTCTGATTTCTTCTCATCTTTATCTTCCTTCTTCAAATATGCAGAATTAGCAGATTTGTGCTTACTAGTTAAAGAGCTCCATTTTCCTTTGCCCTTCTAACTAGCCAAGAAAGCTTGATCTGAAACTTGCATAATGGACCTGTTCTGCCTGGACTGATCTTCCTGCAACAGAACAGAGACTAACTCCTCAAATGATAAGGCATTCGAATTGCCTTTCATCATCAAACGGAGATTAGAAACAAAACTCTGATATGAATCAGGAAGACCATTCAGAACAGTTTGCACAAGTGAGCTATCTGGAATAACCTCATCAGCAAAAATCAACTGTTCCTTCAAATCTTTGATCTTCATTAGGAAACTATCCATAGAATCACCTTCATTCATGTGCTCACTCTCCAACTATTTTTGGAGGTAAGCAACACGTGTCTCATTCCTAGCTTGGTATAATGTGGTAAGTGTATCCCAAGCATCCTTAGCTATTCTGCAAGAGCGAATGTGAGGAATAATGGCACGTTTGACATACAAAGCTATCAATGCATGTGCATGGGCATCTCTGCCATCCCAACGAAGCTGCTCTATAGTAGGTGTAGCAGAAAACACAGCACGAACAGGAATATGGAGAATATCATCATCTTCGACACCTTCTGCATCAGCTTCAATACCTGCAGTTGTAACAGTTGTAGGTGTGATAGGATGTTTTTCAACACCCTGCACAATGTTCCACAATCCTTTTCCAACCAATACATGTCACATCATATAAGCCCACAATGGGTAGATGGTACCATCCAACTTATCCTCAACAGCCAACATACAGAATACATAATTGCTTTCAGCCATGGCCGGTGACTAAAATACCTTGATGCAAAAAATTGACTGTATCTGAAAAAGTTGAACAGAATTGCCCAGACAAATTCTGCTAGACGTGTAGTAGACTTCGAGACGCTTATACTGGCGAATAGAAACTGGTATATCCCTTTGGCACAAAAAGAGGAAATAACCTACACAAGCACTGCGATAGTGCGTTCGGAGGCCGAAACGAGCTCAGATCGTGATTTCGGCACCACATAGCAAAGCTGTTTTGATCTTGGAAACATGCTGAGTATGCTCACCAAAATTCATGTGATTTTGATATTGCAAACGGAGGAGTGTCGACGGCGCCCTAGATGAAGCGACGACCTGCTGTGATACCAATTGTTGGAGATAGACGTCTACGGAAGCACGCGAACAACACAAGGAAGGAGAAGAAGCTTGAAGCACAACAGACAATACTGAATGTATTACTAGAGAATGTACAAAGATAAGTAGCCCATTAGGCCAATAGGCGTATATACAAGCCGGGTGAAAAAAACCTCCTAAAGGGGAAAAAAGTGCCCCGACAGTCCTCAAGTGTTCACACACATCACTACCTAAATATATCAATAGTTATGGCTACTCAAGAGGAAGGTTCAACAATTATCATGGAAATCACAACAATTACAACCATTCAAACTATTAAGGAGGCAATAGGAGAAGAAGAGACTTCAATAACTACATAGATGACTCAAATCAAGAGGACTCATTGCTAATCATGAATATGGCAATGCCACAAGGTAAATCTGATGAGCATGTTTTCTACATAGATTCAGGTTGCTCCAATCATGTGGCAGGAAATGTGGCACTCCTATCAAATTTAGAAGATCCAAGGAACAAGCATGAAGTGCCAACAGGTGATGATATAAGGCATTTGGTGGAAAAGATAGGAAATGTGAAAGCACTTGATGGAAATATCAACCTTCTTAGCAAGGTACTCTATGTCCCTACCATCACAAAGAATTTGATAAGTGTGGGATAGATTTTGGAAAAAGTCCTATAAGTTAGGGTCACAAAAGCAGGAGCATATGTTGAAGATCCAAGTCAAGGATTTAGGAGAATTGCAAAGGGTGAAAAGACAGGTAGATTGTTCACATTTGAATTACAAGACACTAGAAACATTGCTCTCTTTAATTATGGTAGTCAGACACTCACAGAAATGGCACAAAAGGTTAGCACATATTGGTGAAAGATCATTAAAGCAAATTTGCAGGGACCAAAGTGTACTTGGACTCCCTAAGTTGTCAAAACAACACATGATTTATAAGTGTAGTGCATGTTGATTTGGAAAGTCTCAGAGGAAAGTGAATATCTCAAGGTATTAGAAATGACATACCAAGGTGTGAGAGGAGCACACCTACCTGATCGAGTGATCAATGCTATACTATTTGCAGGACCTTGATGGCAACCCATCAAATGGATGCTCATACATATGTGAAGTGATGTGATGTATGTTAGAAAATTCAATATCCGATACGCAAGGATGAGATGCCACTAAGATCCATGATGGGAATATGTGCATTCTCCAAGTAGGGAGTATATTCTATTTGTCTTATTAATCCCCTAGCCAAGAGTTCACATGTTGAATATACTATTGATGCTATTGATTATGTAACTAAATGGGTGGAAGTAAAAGCAACGAAAAAGAATTATACACAAATGAAAACTAAGTTTGTGTTTGAAAACATATTTACCGGATATGGATTGCCAATAGAGCTAGTGAGTGATCATGGTCCCCACTTTTTGAATGAGCTCATTGAGTACTTGCTATAAGAATTCATGGTCATTCATAAGAAGTCTGCACCTTACCACCCACAAGCTAATGGACAAGTGGAAAGCACAAATAAGATTTTATGCTCTATTTTGACTAAGTTGGTGAATAACAAACATTTTGATTGGGACAAACAACTACATCATGCAATTTGGGTATATATAGTGGCCTATAAAATAGTACTCAATGCCACCCTTTAAGATGGTGTTTGTTTAGAATGTCGTTTTACCCTTAGATTTCTTGATACCCACACTAAAGGTAGCACAAGAGCATCAATGGATTGGACATGAGCTATCCTCTGGGATATTTGATTCAAAATGATTGGGAGAAACTTGATTGAGAGTAAATGTCAGAACCTATGTAGCTAAGAAAAGGCAAAAGGCATACTTCAATGCACATATAAAGGATAAAGGTATGAAAGTAGGAGAGATAGTCTTGGTGTCTACGCTAAAGCAACATGCTTGAATATTGGAAAAAAGTGGTTATGGACCCATGTTTATCAACAACATATTAACAAGTGGAGTAGTCCAATGAGCTCCATTAGATGGTGGAATACTTTCAAGTTCATTAGTGGTTGTAGAGTGAAACACCAAGAACCTTTAATAGAAGAGATGTTAAGTTGACTTAGAGCAACCAAAAAAATGCAATGAAGAATAGAAACGAATTTGAGAGGAAGCCCAGGCACAAGCCATAGAATATATTAGATGCATGAAATTGAGAAGACAAAGTAGAGATCATTCTAAGAAAAATAATCATGAGGCACTAAGGTGTCATATGGCGACGTGCCAAATCACGTGTTACCCCTCACTGGATACTTGATAAACATCCTTTTATCACCATAGAAGTAGGACAAGGCATCAGTGCAAAGACTATGAAGACCTTGATTGACTCAACGGCAACCACTAGTGCTATTAGATTTTCTTGTTGTCAAGTCTTGCAATTATGCATTGTTGATATATTTAGGTAGTGATGTGTGTGAACACTCTAGGACCACTGGGGCACTTTTTTTGCTCTTTAGGAGTTTTTTTTCCCCAGCTTGTATATATGCCTATTGCCCTAACGGGCTACTGATCTTTGTACATTCTCTAGTAATACATTCAGTATTGTGTGTTGTGCTCCAAGCTTCTTCTTCTTCCTTGTGCTCTTTGTGTGCTTCCGCAGACATCTAACTCCAAAAATTGGTATCAGAGCAGGTAGCCGCTTCATCTAGGGTGTCATTGACACCTCTCCGGTTGGAGTCTCAGAATCGCACAAGTTTTGGTGAGCATACTGAACGTGTTTTCGAGATCAAAACATCTTCGCTTTATGCTGTCGAAATCGCGATCTGAGCTTGTTTCGGCCTCCGAATGCACTATCGCAATGCTTGTGCAGGCTATTTCATCTTTTTGTGCCAAACATATATACCAATTTTGGTTCACCAATATAATCATCTCAAAGTCTGCTACATGTCTAGAAGAATTTGTCTTGGCAGTTCTGCTCAACTTTTTGAGATACAGTCAATTTTCCGCATCAAGGTATTTTAGTCACCGGCCATGGCTGAAAGCAGTGATGTATTTCATATGTTGGCTGTTGAGGATAAGCTGGATGGTACCAACTACCTGTTATGGGCTTATATGATGCGACATGTATTGGTTGCAAAAGGACTATGGAACATTGTGCAGGGTGTTGAAAAATGTCTTATCACACCTGCAACTATTACAATTGTAGGTACTAAAGCTGATGCAGAAGGTGTCGAAGATGATGATATTCTGCATATTCTTGTTTGTGCTACGGTTTTTGCTGCACCTACTACAGAGCAAATTCGTTGGGATGGTAGAGATGCCCAGGCACATGCATTGATAGCTTTGTCTGTCAAACGTGCCATTATTCCTCACATTCGCTCTTGCAGAACAACTAAGGATGCTTGGGATACCACATTGTACCAAGCTAGGAATGAGGCTTGTGTTGCTTACCTCCAAAAATAGTTGGAGAGAGCACATGAATGAAGGTGATTCTATGGACAATTTTCTAACAAAGATCAAAGACTTGAAGGAACATTTGATTTCTGCTGATGAGGTTATACCAGATAGCTCTCTTGTGCAGACCGTTCTGAATGGTCTTCCTGATTCATATCAGAGTTTTGCTTCTACTCTTCGATTGATGATGAAAGGCAATCCAAATGCCTTGTCTTTTGAGGAGTTAGTCTCTATTTTGTTGCAGGAGGATTAGTCCAGGCAGAACAGGTCCATAGTGCGTGTTGCAGATCAAGCTTTCTTGGCTAGTTAGAAGGGCAAAGGAAAATGGAGCTCTTCAACTAGTAAGCAGAAATCTGCTAATTCTACACTTTATCAAGCTTAAAGATATGGTAGAAATGACCCCCAATATTTTTGTCCACCTTCGCATGTGTATGTAGCATTTCACCTTTCCAAGGCAGGACAAGTTCACACAACCTCATACAAAATTATGGCTTAGATTGTACCTTGTAAAAACTCAAAATCTGACCATCAATTTGCCACACTAGATCATAGAACAAATTCATGCAGTTCACAAGAGATGGCCATGCAAGACCATCTTGGATGGATGCTGTGCTCCCACAAAAATTATCTATAAGTGTCTGGCATATGATATACCTATTGAGTGGGCCCTCTCTTGAAACTGAGTTCAACAATTTAAAAGGAGAAAGGCCTGTGCACCACCATCCAAGAGAATGAGAAGATCAATCTTGTGTGCTCAACACAAAGGAGCCACCCTGACTTCGGATCTCTCTTTCGCACCAGAACGCATCGTATGGCCCTTTACACTTAGGTTGCCAAGATGAAGTGTAGATGGTCATTAGGTGATATTGCCACTGGTACCATCAGATTTAGAATTTCTTGATGGAATTGGTCAGGAGTTTGGCAATGTTGACTTTGAACAGATTCTCAGAGATGTGGACCTTGAATCAGAAGAAGAAGGCGGCGACCATCAATAGCACAAAGAGGAAAAAGATGAACAACAAGATGAAGAAAATGATGAGGAGGAAGAAGAAGAAGAAAAAGACAAAGAAGAAACTGAAGGCATCTCGACTATACAAAACAACTTCAGTGACTATATGACACCATCTAGAGCATCCAAGAGCCAGAAAAACTTTCATTCCGCATTGGCCACATATTAATTGATCAAATCTCAGGAGAAGAAGGCATCAACCCACACTTCATTGAATCTCTCCAACTTCTATCAAAGACCTGTGGAGTGGTGCAAGTTGTACATACCATGTTGCAAAGACCACAACCACAATATGAACATTGATGCATGCATCTTATAGTAGAAACCTTCATCCAAACATCACCTATCTCCGAGGCACTTTGAGTTTAGGTCTCTTTTATGGAAGAGATATTCAGCCATGCTTGCATGCTTTTACAGATAGTGATTGGGTTGGTTGTTTTGATATTATCGAGTTGTGAATCTGAGTACAGGGTAGTTTTCACAGCTACAGTGGAGTGTATATGGCTGAGACGCCTATTGATGGATCTTTGCATGGAGATTGATGCTTCTATGCATATTCTCACAGATAGTCAGAGTGCTTTGGCTATTACACGAAACCCAGTGTTTCATGCACGGACCAAACATATTGAGGTGCATTATCACTATGTGAGAGAGCACCTTCATGCAGGAGATATTGATTTGGTATATGTGCCTACACAAGATAATGTGGCAGACATATTCACCAAAGCTCTTCCACGGGAAAAGTTTGAAGCTTTTCGCAAAGCTTTAAGCTTGTTACCTTGTGGTTGCTGATCTGTCACTCCCTGTATGTGTTCACATCATTCACTCTAGGGGGGTTTGTTACACTTATGTGTTCCTCGAGTAGCTTTGATGTGAACCTTTTCCCTATACATGGGCACTTTTTACTCTAGTGATGGCTAGAGGTTTTTTCCCCATGTTACCACATACTTGATACTCTCATATGTGGTGGTACTTTGTACTTAGGGATATTATTCAGCTCTTACTTTAGTTCAGTTCATCGATCAATAGAGAGAGCTATTCCAGCCATCGTCATCTCCGTGTGTCTTGCTGCATTTGTGCTCATTGTGTGTGCTTCCTGTGTGTCTCTCGCACTTCTACACACACCCAACACACTTAACTTTTGGTTTACCTCCATTGGAGTGCTTGCTACCTTGGCATCCTGCAAATGAAACTTCTTTAACATGTCCTATATATACTTTCTCTGAGTAATGTAAATTCTAGAATTAGTATAAACTAACTCAAGTCCAAGAAAATACTTTAGTGATCCTAGATCATTGATTTTGAACTCTTGCATCATTTGATTCTTAATATGCTTGATGCCATTAGCATCATTACCTGTGAGTATGATATCATCAACATATACACATAGGTATATTACCTCTGACTTAATCCTCTTAACAAACAAAGAAGTATGTGGTTTACTCATGATGAATCCTTGATCCTGAAGGTATGTAGTCAACCGATGGTTCCATGCCCTAGGTGAGTGCTTCAATCCATAAAGAGCTTTGTTCAATTTACACACATATGATACCTTGCTTGGGTCCTCATAACCAGGAGGTTGAGACATGTACACCTCCTCTGAAATCTAGCCATTCAGAAATGCATTTTCTACATCCAATTGGTATAAGTTCCAATTCTTTGATGCAGCCACACTTACCAATACCCTGATGGTTGGCATTTTGGCCATAGGTGAGAAGGTTTCTTCATAATCAACTCCTTGGGTTTATGCAAAACCCTTAGCCACAAGTCTAGCTTTGTACCTTCTTATTGATCCATCACAATTCCTCTTAATCTTATAGATCCATCTAGAACCAATTACCTTCATAGAATCTTTCTTTGGCACTAGCTCCCAAGTATCATTCTCCTTGAGTGCTTCAATCTCCTCATCCATAGATTCCTTCCATTCTGCCTTAGTCTTTGCCTCTTCATATGATGATGGCTCTTCAAGTGTCAAGTCTTTTGCAAGATAAACAGAGTGCTTAGTAACTAAAGAAGTGTCATACCCATATCTGATTGGCTTCGTGCTCTCCCTTTGTGATCTTCTTATTGCTTGGTTGGATGATTCAGGTATATCCTCCAACTTCTTCATCTTGACTTTGCCTTTGGATTTCCATGCCTTGAATTCTTCTAGGTTGATGATATCCTCATCATCTGAATTGATATCTTTAGTCTGGTTTGGCTCCTCCTTGATGAGGCTTGGAAATTCCTCTTCCAAGTCATAAGGTAACTTTACTCTCCTGCATTCACTTTCAAACCAAGAGTCATTCTCATCAAAGACAACATCTCTACTTCACCATAAATCCTTTTTTGGAAGGATTGTAGAACCTGTATCCTTTCTGATTCAAGTCATACCCTATGAAGATGCACTTCTCTGCCTTAGGGTCTAGGTTACCTCTGATTTGAGAAGGGATATGCACATAAGCAAAATACATCCAAAGATCTTGCAATGATCAAGTGAAGGTCTTCTACCATGCCATGTTTCATATGAGGTCATTCCATCAAGAGATTTTAATGGCAACCTGTTTACAAGATAAGTGGCAGTAGATACACTCTCTTCCCACAAGTAATCATGTAATTTTTTCTCATTTAACATTGACCTAGCTATTTCAACAATTAATCTATTTCTCCTCTCTGCCACCCCATTTTGCTCAGGGGTATACCTTGTTGTAATTTCTCTCTTGATTCCTCTATCTTGTAAGAATGCATCAAAATCATTTAAGAAGTACTCACCTCCTCCATCTGACCTTAGTCTCTTTAGACTTCTTCCTGTTTGGTTCTCAACAAGTGCAAGATACTTTTTAAAACAATTGAATACTTCATCTTTTTGCTTCATAAAGTATAAGATAGTCCACCTACTGAAATCATCAATGAAAGATACATAATACCTTGATCCAGAAATTGAGGGATCCTTACTTGGTCCCCATACATCTGTATGGACAAGGTCTAGGTAGTCCTCATGCATATAACCTTTCCTTGAGAAGGGTAACATGTGAGATTTTCCAAACTGACAAGCACCACATTTATAGATCATGTGTTGCTTGGATACATTAGGTATCCCAAGCACACATTGATCTCTACATATTTGCTTTAAAGTTCTCTCACCAATATTCCCTAGTCTCTTATGCCAAATTTCAAGCTCTGATAGTGTTTGGTCTTTGTAATGGTAAAGTGCAATATTCCTTGTATCCTCAAGTTCAAAAGTGAATAATCTACCTGTCTTTTCTCCTTTGGAAATTCTCTTGAATCTATGCTGGGGATCCTCCACAAATGCTCCATATTTGTTGAACCTGACCTGCAAACCCTTTTCCACAATCTATCCAACACTCATCAAATTCTTGGTAATTTTAGGTACATATAAAACTTTGCTCAACAGATTTCTAATTCCTATTGTACTGGAAGCACTGAGCTTAACAAGCAGCAGGTGTGTGGATAAAAATATAAGGTTTCTATTGATTCTTGAACTTGGAAGTAGTCTGTTTTGAATCAATCATTTCTCACATCATTTCCAAAGTACATAGGCACTTTTTTAGTGTCATTGGAAAGCTAAGACGGCCTACAACTCAAATCTGAAGCAAAAGAGGGCTGGTACAAAGCAGGGATTAGCAGTATCTAATCATTTCTTGGAATTTCCATCCATCTTTCCCAACAGTGGTATCAGAGCAAAGCTAAGGTAAAATGGGAGATGGTTTTCCTTCTTTCATTGATAAATTGGACAGGAACAACTACCAAGCATGGTCCTTGAGGATGAAGACATACTTGCAAGGAAGGAGTCTCTATGGATACATCTCAAGAGATGAGGAGATGCCCATTTTCAGAAGCAAAGGACAACCTACAAGAGAGGAGCATGAAAGAATCAATTCATTGTGTGCCAAGGATGCATTAGCAAGGTCATACTTACTTAACTCAATCTCTGATATTGTAAGACATCCCAAGAGACTTGGAAAACATTGTCTTCCTATTTCTCTTCCAACACAAGGGCTAAGAAGAACCAATTGTGGATTGAGTTTACCACTCAAAGAAAGCAACCCAAGCAAGGCATCTCAAAGTATGTGACCAAAGTCAAAGATGTAGCTGATCAATTGGCAAGCATAGGAGAAGAAATTGAAGAGAAGATTGTAAGACAAGTAATCAATGGTATTAAAACAGATGACAAATGGGAGAGCTTCACAGCTTCCCTGGACTTGTACATGGACATGCAGATTCCAGACCTTACCACACTCATGGGGCAACTCTTCACCCATGAAGCCAAGCTCAACAAGAATGGAGATTCATCAAGAGGTAATAGCTCTTCTGCCCTATACACAGATAAAAGTAAGCCTAAAGAGAAATGAAAAAGCAAGAAGATTGAGGATGAAGGAGCTACCTCCCAAGCCAACTATGCAGGGAGAGGTAGAAACTCAAGAGGAAGGGGCAGAGGAGGTAAGCAAGGTAGGGGGAGACCTTATAACTCCTCACCATGTAATATTTGTGGATTGTCAAATCATACTACAAATGAGTGTTATAGGAACTTCCTTTTAGCGATATTAAATTAGCTTAATGAGCTAATGATTCCAAGTGGATTCACTTGAAATGATGCACTATACACAAAGCAATCAATTTAGCAATCAAATCATTACCCCCGCTTTTTTAGGACCTCTGTAGAGTTTGACCAGTGATCACCTCGATGTAGTTTTCTCTGAATCCAATGAATAGAAAGTCTTAAAAATTTGTCAACATGTAGAAGACTTTGAGGTGATTCCACAGAACATTGAAAATAATGGAGTATTGACTGAGATATGAACAATACAAAATGACTGTTGTAAGTGACAATGACAGAGAGACCAGCAGATATAATGGATGATCCATTGTATTATGAAACAATGTTGTACATGATCATTGGCTTGATAAACAATGCTCAATGATGCTAAGCGATGTAGGCTATGAAGTAAGCCACACTCTCCTACAATGAGATAAAAAAGAACTTGGATATGGAGTGATCTATCCCACAAGTTTTTCAATCATCTTTTATAGATGAGTCATTTGAATTTGAATTTGAATTTGAATTTGAATTTGAATTTGAATTCTTCATTGGCTTTCTCTAGAAAAGTAGTCCTCTAATCTAGGAGATATCCTCTCCAAATAAAGTCATAACTTTTTCATCTAACAACTTCCACAAGTTTAGTGGTAGCTACAATTATTCCTCCAAGTCAAATAGACTTTTCAAGTGGTAAAAGATAAAGAATCCATAACAATGGTTCCCATGGGTCCTCAGATATTTGCACATAAAGTCTTTATATCTAGCCAAGTGTGTAGGCTTGGTATTTGCACCAACAGAAGACTGGTAAGCCATGCACCTCTTTTTGAAGTGAATGTAGAGCATGATATGTCATCAATTTTAGAGCTTTCAAAGCACTCATGACATAGCGTCAATTTCGGACCACTCTAACTCTTTTTGCGGGCCATGCATAGATGGCGTTCAGTTCTTCCATGCGTATTTGCTAGAGCTATCAGCTTTACACGTGTTCATAGGAAGACATTCCTGGTCGAGGATCTCCGACAGATCAATGCTCAACAGAGACCCCCCTGTGGCCTTTAGGCTGTTGCTAGTTTGTTTGGAGCCCATATACTTTTCAACCTTTGAGTTGCTTAGAGAGAGAGCAGTTTACAAACTTGAAGAGACAAGCATGTTTACATATATTGTTTTCGCTTTAAACAACGTATATGGGATATCCAACAGAAGCTCGTGTGCTCCTCTCTATATAGAGAGTAAATTCGAAGTGCTTCTTTTGAAGCCATTAACAAGATATGTGGGATAAATCATTGCTCTGCGTGCTTCTCTGCTGAAGGAGGTCCTCATAGTAAAAATTTTGAACTTCTCTTGAAGTCATAATCATTGAAGCTTAACTTTTGAACACTATCACCTACTTTCTTCTCACTATTTTTGACATAACTTTGGCTTACAACATCCAAATTTAAAATTCTTTCTTGTTATGGGTAGCCTTTTAGAGCTCTTTCCATAGAGTGGCTATGGACTTCAATTCCAACATCAAAAGAGCTTGGAGTTTACCCATTCATCTTCAACAACCCTTTTTCAAGCAATGTCTTGAAGCACAACTAATTGGACGAGACTTGGAAAGCTATTTCCACGGAGTGTGAACCATCTTCAACACTTGCACACACTTGAAAATTATTTTTTGAACCTCTGGATAGGTTTCTTGTCAATTTATATGTATTGTTGCTCTCTTTTTGCATCAAATTACATATAGGACATACAATTTTGGATAGTACTTAGACTAGACACATAGTTTTGACATGGATTCATCTTGTGTGGTACATGTATTCTTCTTGCAGGGATAGGTAAGTATTTTCTTGCAGGTTAGCAAGGAGAAAAATCTAAAATTGTTAGGGTCTGTAATCCCCTTTCGATCTATTTGTGGATAGATTGTGCCTGTCGGCACCGATGTCATGGAAATCACTTGTTGTATTTTTTTTGGTTTTCAAAATTATACCATTATGTTGCCAGAGTTTTTAGAAAACTCATATGCATATGTATTCAAGCATTCAAGACATACTAAAATTTTCTTACTCCATTGAGAAAAGGTTTGTAATTTTTCTCAAAATGCTACTAATCATTCATGGTTAGTAAATAGACTGCTACTAATCATTCATAGTTTTCCAAAAGTTATTAAATCACATCAAGATATTCATTTTTGTAACCACTTTTGGATTGCATTTAGGTTCCAAAATAGACTTTAGCCCTGCTTATCATTCACATGCACATTAAATTCTAGTTTTCTAGTTCCATGCATGTGTTTTTACATGGAACATGCTTATGATTGTTCAATTATGGGACATGTGACTGACCATCCATGTCTATTTTATTATTATCAAGTGAGGTCAATTGCTCGTCAACTGGGAGGCACATTATACTTTATGGAATATTGGAATGTTAAATGGATTTTAATGCCTTGAGGTTTTTAATGTGTTTTGTGTTTTGATTTAGTAGGTGAAGATCCATGAGGGTGTGAATGCATGTGGACTTATTCAAATATTTTTGGAGATATTTAGAAGAATATTTTCAAAACATAGTTATTTTTAGAAGATAGTATTTTTAGTTATTTTTGTAAATAAAGCAAAAACATGTTATTTAAAGCATGGCCCTCATGTATCTTCTATTCAAGAAGTAATATGAATTACCTATAAATCCACATGCTTTGATAGACCCGTCCATCAGAGTATATGGGGGGAGATGTACCCAATCTGGTGTCATCTCTTGTCTCTTTCTATTCTTTGAGTACTTTTGTGTGATTTTGTTTTTGTACTATCTTGTGCGTATGTGTGTCTATGGGATCCAAAGGGCAACATGGAGAGGTCATCAATGAAGAGAAAATATTCACATAGGTCATCAATGGAATCAAAGCAGATGATAAGTGGGAAGCATTCACCACTGCCATGGAATTATACATGGACATGCAAGTACCAGATTTGAACGCACTCATGAGATGAATCTTCACTCATGAATCCAAGATTAGTAAGAATTGAGATACAAAAAAAGTAAATCAATCTTGTACCTTATACACTGATAAAAGTAGAAGTAAAGATGTTGAAGCAAAAGGGAAGAAGTCTGATGAAGAAACCAGTACCTCCCAAGCTAACTTTGTTGGTATTCTAAGGTCTGAATACCATATGTTCAAAGTGGTCATGGGCCACAATAACAATAAATCATAGGTTTACAGGATCTTCCAATAGATGAACCTTAACATACATACCTTAAGACTCAAAAAAATAGATGAGTGAGAGATAGAGAGAGAATAGATAGGATTTCAAGTGTAACGATAAGCTATGAGGCTCCCCTACACTATCTATATTCTAATGTCAAATTACAATATGCGAATATGATACAAATTGCCAATTTCTATATCTAGGGAGGTTTATGCCTTAGCCATCTTGACCCATTTACTTTTATTACATGTAATTTACAAAGAGCTTTAGAAATTGCAATTTTGCTCGGACGTCTTCTTCTATAGAATACTAAGAGATTGTGAAGAGAGATGGTGGGCGCAATCCGAAGATGACTTGGTGCTGCTACAATCGGCTTCACACCAGCCAACTGAGACTTCAGAGTTGATTAGTAGACCCTTTGAGCTTCCTAAATCCACAAAAATATCAGCCAAGTACTTTGGAACATGTAACTCAAAAGTTTAATTCAGGACAGACTAGTTGCAAAATGATTAGCTCCCAAAACTTGCTATTTTTTAACATACACCTATTGCAAAAAATGAATAGTGCTCTCAATTTGGTAGGAATTAGATAAATTACTTTTAGGAATAGAAAATAGATTTAGCAAGCTTCCCAATCCAAGTTAAAATACCTCAATTCATCCACTGCGCAGTGAGAAAAAGTTTTATCAAAATCTAGAACATGCCCGCCATTCTCGGGGCTCTGCAGAGATAGACCAGTGAGTAGTAAAATACATATTTCTCCCAAAGTATAAATCCAATGACCATCAAATTTTATATGCACTTAAAGAGCAATCCAACGCACTTTAAAACACTGAAAAAGGTTGCGTATAGCTTGAGGTAGGACCTTTTGAAGTTACTGCTCTTAGTGAGTATAATAGAGAACAAAACAGAGAAGTAGAGAATGATGAATGTATAGATTCACATACGATTACAACCACATTGGCAATGAATATTTGCACAATGGGAGTAGAATGATAGAGCTATGGAGTAAGCACTTCAATCTCTACAAAATGACATGAAGTGTTCACATACAAGGCTTGCTATTCACCAGTTCCTTCTTGCTCTTTTTATAGCTACATTTGGAGGGAGTTTTGAATTCGAATTCGAATGGCTCCACCTAAAAGTGATCCCCAAAGTTAGGATATATTCCCTCAGCTCACTAATTCATGGTTTTAAGTAGCTAGAGCCACAAATTTCTTTTTACATCATGGATGATGTAAGCCATTCTTTTTCTTTTTTTCTTTTTCACAATTACAAGAGATAAAATATACTCTTTTACAAGAGGTGTTCACATGACTACACATATGACTACAAATGAACATAAATCAAATATTATCAAGCATGTAGGCTTGGGTAAAATGCACAAATAGCTCCCCCTCAAGCCTAACATGCTTGGCCTCCAAATATATCTTCAAATGTCCTTGATTTCTTGCAAGCCAATCATCAACTTAAATCTACTTAACTTTGTACCATCAAGAGCTTTAGTCAACATGTCTGCACATTGCATATCTGTAGAGACATAAGATAGTTGAATATCCTTGCTCTTTAGCTTCTCCCTTACATAATGTTAGTGGACTTCAATATGCTTGGTTCTAGCATGGTATACCGGATTAGCTACAAGATGTAGTGAGCTTGTGTTGTCACAAAAAATGTGAGGTGTTGAAGAATGAAGTCCAAGATCTGTGTACAAAGACTTTAACCACATGATTTCTTGAGTTGCATTAGCCAAACCTCTATATTCAGCTTCAGTCGAAGATAATGCCACGGTTGGTTGCTTCTTGGATGACCAAGAAATGATTTTTGAACCTGCAAATGATACATACCCGGATGTGCTTCTTCTATCATCTCTAGATCTAGCTCAATCCGCACTTGAGTAGACCTTTAGCTAAATATCTGAAGTAAATGGATAAAATAAACCTTCATTCATGGTCCCTTTTAGGTATTTGAGGACTCTCTTGGCCGCTTCCATATATGGTCTTCTTGTCTTATGCATAAACTGACTCAATATGCTAACACTATAGCATATATCCACCCTTGTGAGTGTTGCATAGTTCAAGCTTCCAACCAAGCTTTGATAGCTTGTGATGTCTTTCAATTGGATCTCCTTCATAAGCACTAAGCTTATGATTTTTCTCCATAGGTGTACCTGCACACTTGGTATTTTCCATCTTGAACTTGATGAGCATGTCATGCACATGCTTCCTTTGTGTTACGTATATACCTGAATCTGTGTAGATTAACTCCAATCCAAGAAAATAAGTGAGTGGTCGGAGGTCACTTATTTTGAGCTCCTCCTTCATTTGAGTCTTTTCCTATTTGATTCCTTCAAGTTCATTGCTTGTGATAATAATATCATCAACATACTCACATAAATAGATCACTTCATATCCATTCCTCTTTAGGAACAAAGAGGTATTTGCCTTGCTAGCTTTGAATCCTTGGTCCTGCAACTAAGTCACCAATCTAAAATTCCAAGCTCTTGGAGCTTGCTTCAATCCATACAAGGATTTCTTTAATTTGCATACATAGGATGATGTGCATCCTCATATCCAAGAGGTTGTGCCATACACACCTTCTCTGATATCCATCCATTCAAGAAAGCATTCTTTACATCAAGTTGATAGAGCTTCCAATTTCTAGATGTAGCAAGACTAATGATAACCCTAATTGTAGGCATTTTTGCAATAGGAGAGAAAGTCTCCTCATAATCAATACCATGGGTTTGAGCAAACCCTTTAGCAACGAACCTTGTTTTATGTCTATTTATAGTTCCATTTGGATTCCTCTTGATTTTGTATATCCATCGAGATCCAATTACCTTCATAGATGGCTTGTTAGGTACAAGCTCCCAAGTGTCATTCTCCTTCAAGGCTTCCATTTCTTCATCCATTGCATCTCTCCAAGCTTTCTTGCTTTGTGCTTCTTCAAATGTGGTAGGTTCTTCATTGGTTGAATCCTTTGCAATGTAGATTGAGTGCTTGGTGACCAAAGAAGTATCATAACCAAACCTCTCTGGTTTCTTCTTCTCCCTTGAAGACCTTCTAAGTGATTGATGTGAGCTCTCGGGTCCATATGTAGCATCTTGCATCTTTGCTTTACCTTTGCTCTTCCATAGCTTAGTCTTTCCAAGTCTTCTAGATCAATCTCTGAATCACTTTCTTCAATTTGCTTTGGCTCCTTTGGTTGAAGTGATGGAAAATCTTCATCCAAGTCATAAGGCAACTTCACTTTCCTGTCATCATCAAACCATGATTTGTTATCATAAAAAATTACATCTCTACTCATAGAAAATCCTTTATTAGTTGGATTGTACAATCTATATCCTTTTCGGTTTTGATCATAACCAATAAATATGCATTTCTCTGCCTTGGGATCTAATCTCCCTCTTACTTGAGAAGGAATGTGAGCATAGGCTAAGCATCCAAAGATTTTACAATGCTCTAGACTAGGTCTTCTTCCATTCACACTTCATATGGAGTGGCTCCATCTAGTGACTTAGATGGAAGTCTATTTATGAGATATGTGACTATAGACACAACCTTTGGCCATAGGTAGTTTGGCAATCCCTTTTCATTGAGCATGGACCTTGCAGCTTCAACAATAGCTCTGTTTCTCCTCTCTGCTACACCATTGAGTTCGGGTGTATACCCTGTAGTGACTTCCCTTTTAATGCCTCTTTCATGCAAGAAGGCATCAAATTCAGAAGAGAAGTATTCTCCTCCACCATTTGATTTTAGTCTTTTCAAAGACCTACCTATTTGGTTTTCAACAAGAGCAACATACTTCTTAAAGCAATTAAAAACTTCATCCTTGTGCTTCATGAAAATCAGAATGGTCCACCTGCTACAATCATCTATCCCAAACTATAAATCCAATGACCATAAAATTTTATAGGAACTTAAAGAGCAACCCAACACACTTTAAAAAAATGAAAAAGGTTGAGTGTAGCTTGGGATATGACCTTTTGAAGTTACTGCTCTGAGTGAGTATAGCAGAGAACAAAACAAAGAAGTAGAGAATGATGAATGTATAGATTCCCATATGATTACAACGACATTGGAAATGAATATTTGCACAATGGGAGTAGAATGATAGAGCTATGGAGTAAGCTCTTCAATCTCTACAAAATGGCATGAAGCGGTCACATACAAGGCTTGCTATTCACCACTTCCTTCTTGCTCTTTTTATAGGTACTTTTAGAGGGAGTTATGAATTCGAATTCAAATGGATCCACCTAAAAGTGATCCCCAAAGTTAGGATATATTCCCTCATCTCACTAATTCATGGTTTTAGGTAGTTAGAGCCACAAATTTTCCTTCTACATCATGGATGATGCAAGCCATTCTTTTTCTTTTTTCTTTTTCACAATTACAAGAGATAAAATATAATCTTTTACAAGAGGTGTTCACATGACTACACATATGACTACAAATGAACATAAATCAAATAATATCAAGCATGTAGGCTTGGGTAAAATGCACCAATAGAGATACTCATCACATGTGTTGCTCCAAGTTTGGACATGTTGAAATTTTTTCCAACAAACTTTGCATGTAGAGGATGAAGTTCAAGAGGAAGGGGTGGAGGAGGTAGAAAATGTAAGGGAAGATCTCAGGACTCCTCGCCTTGTTTTATATGTTGACTTACTAATCATATCACTAAGCATTGTTTCAAGAACCCAAAGCAACCAAAGAGGAAGAGAATATAATAGAGGAGGATATGGATCTCCTCGAGACAGATACAGAAACTATGGACACAAAGGAAGGAGAGACTAGAAAAATTGTAATAATGATCAACGACAAGAAGACTCTCTTTTGCTCATGAATATGACTATGAAAGAATGTGAATCAGATGATTATGTATTATATATTGATTTTGGATGTTCAAATCATGTAATAGAGTATGTAGCACTACTCTCAACTTTGGAAGACCCCAAGAACAAGCGTGAAGTGAAAACAAGAGATGATACAAGGCATCCTATGGAGAAGATTGGAAATGTAAAGACATAAAATGTTAAAATGAATTTGTTGAGCAGAGTTCTCTATGTACCTAGCACCACCAAGAATATGATAAGTGTAGGTTAGATTTTGGAGAAGGATTGTAGGTGATGTTCACAAGGTACATAGCCTATGTAGAAGACCCATACCAGGAATTCAGGGAGATTTCCAAAGGTCAAAAAATAGGTAGGCTATTCATCTTTGAACTCCAAGACACAAAGAACATAGCATTGCTCATTTATGGCACACAAACTCCAGATTAGAAATTTGGCACAAAAGGTTGTCTCAGATTGGAGAGATGACCTTGAAGCAAATCAGGAGAGATCAAAGTGTACTTGGATTACCAAATATCACAAAGAAACATATGATGTATATGTAGTGCATGCCGATTTGGCAAGTCTCACAAGAAACCTTTCACAAAAAAGGGATACATACATGGAGACATCTTGGAGCTTGTCCACATTGATGTTTGGGGACCAAACAAGGAACCATCTATCTCAAGGTCAAGGTATTATGCATATTTCTTTGATGATTATAGTAGATAGACTATACTCTATTTCATGAAGCTAAGAATGAAGTATTTTCATGTTTCAAAAGTATCTTGCACTTTTTGAGAATCAAATAGGTAGAAAATTGAAGAGGCTCTGGTGTGATGGAGGGGGAGATTATTTCTCTCACAAGTTCAATTCCTTTTTTCAAAAGAGAGGAATCAAAAGAGAAATTAACTAGATGCACAACTGAGCAAAATGATCTAGCAGAAAGGAGAAATAGGACCATTATGGAAGCAGCTAGATCAATGCTTAATGAGAATAGGTTGTCGAATTATCTATGGGCAGAAACAATATCCACTACTAATTACTTGTGAATGGATTGCCCTCAAATTTCTTGGAAATTATGACACCCTATGAAGCTTGGAATGGAAGAAGACCAAGATTGGATCATTGCAAAATATTTGGATGCATTGAATATGCACATACCATAAAAAATTAGAGGGATTCTTGACCTCAAGATAGAGAAATGTATGTAGGCTATGAACTAAATAAAAAGGGTTACAAACTTTATAATCCTAGCAATAGAGGATTCATAGTAAGTTGAGATGTAGTATTTAATGAAAATAAATCCTGGTTTGAAGATGATTGCAGGAAAATCAATTTGCCTTATGACTTGGAGGATGACTTTTGAACACTATCAAGCAAAACACACATAATTGAAGATTCAAGTGAATTAGAGGATGAACAAGACCTAGAAGGGAGATCAAGTCTTGGAACTCTAAAGGTAAAGCCAAAGTGGAAGAGTTATGAGATGTAGCATAATCATCTCAACAAAAATTACAAGGCTTACAAGGGAAAAGAAGAAGCTAGAAACCTCAGTGGTCACTAAGCATTCTATATACATGGCTCAGGGCATAAATTTTTAAGAACACTCATCATATGAGGAGTCCAAGAAGAAGCCGGAGTGGAAGCATGTCATGGAGGAAGAGATTGAAGCATTGTAGGAGAATGACAGTTGGAACTTAGTGCCTAAGATATCAACTATGAAGGTCATTTGATCTAGATGGATCTACAAGGTAATAAAGGACTATGTTGGAACCAGAAATAGGTACAAGGCTAGGTTAGATTGATTATGAGGAGACCTTCTCTCCTATAGCAAAGATGCCTACAATCAGAGTACTCATGAGTATTGCAACTTGAAGAATTGGAAGATGTACAAGATGCATGTAAAAAATTCCTTCTTTAATGGATGGATCTTAGAGGAGGTATATATGGCTCATCCCCAACTTTGAAGACTCACGATTTCTTAGTATGTTTGGAGATTAAGATAAGATCTATGTGGGCTAAGGAAATCTACATGAGCCTGGAATAATAGACTAGTTACTTATCTACAAGACAAAGCATTTGTGGTGAGAAAGGCAGATCCTTCCGTATTCATTAAAAGATCATATGGAGAATTCATATACCTCTTTTTATATGTGGATGAAATTATTGTGATAGGTAATGATGATGAAGGCATAAGGAGGATCAAACATCAAATGAAAGAAGATTTAGGGAATCTAAACCTATGGAAGTGAATTCCAAATTGGGTGCTTATGAAGGGAAACTTATTTAAGGTGTGACAAGATATCAAAGCCTAGTGGGGAGCCTCAATTATGCTACTCTAACAAGGCTAGATATCAATTATCATGTGAGTGTTTTAAGTCGATTCATGCACTCACCTAGGAAGCCACACATGGAGGCAACCAAAAGGATAGTCAAGTGTCTCTAAGGGACAATTTATGAAGGCTTATTCTATTCATATACCTATGACATAGATATCAAAATCTTTTCTGATGTAGATTGGGTTGGATCAAGAGATGATAGGGCAGGTACCTCTGGCAATCTTTCATTTGCAGGTTCTAAAATCATTTCTTGGTCATCAAAGAAGAAACTTACTATTGCTCTCTCATTTATAGAAGATGGTATTGGAGTTAGACATCTGCGGAAGCACGCGAACAGCACAAGGAAGAAGAAGAAGCTTGGAGCACAACACACAATACTGAATGTATTACTAGAGAATGTACAAAGATAAGTAGCCCATTAGGGCAATAGGCGTATATACAAGCCGGGGGAAAAAAACCTTCTAAAGAGGGAAAAAAGTGCCCCGGTGGTCCTAGTGTGTTCACACATATCACTACCTAAATATATCAACAAATCCCCCCTGGGAGTGATGCGGTGAACAAGGAGCTGGCACTCATGTATAAGGAAGTGCCAAGCTATGTGGAAATCACTCCACAAAAGGAAGTAAGCCCAAAGCTTTGCGGAAAGCTTCAAACTTCTCCCTAGGCAGAGCCTTCGTGAAAAGGTCTGCAATGTTCTCCTGCGTGGGCACATATGCCAAGTTGAACTCCCCAGCAGAGAACCTCTCCTTGACATAGTGATAATGCACCTCAATGTGCTTAGTGGGAGCATGGAACACAGGGTTCCTCGCAATTGCCAATGCGCTCTAATTGTCAGTGAAGATGGTGGTGGCAGAAGACTGACCAACACCCATATCAGCCATAAGGCTTCTGAGCCACACACACCCAACAATCGCTGTGAAATCTGCCCTATACTCAGCCTCACAACTGGAAGTGGCCACAGTAGGCTGCTTCTTGCTCAACCAAGATATACATGAGCTACCAAGCACGAAGCAAAAACCACTCGTGGACACACGAGTGTCATAGCAACCAGCCCAATCTGAGTCAGAAAAAGCATGCAAATCTGGCGGTAGTGATCCCCCCTTGGGATAAAACAACCCAAGTAGCCGAGTACCACTCAAGTAGCGAAAGATGCACTTAACCACCTTCCAATGCGTGACTCCTGGGCAATGCATAAACCTGCTCATCTGTGAGACAACAAACTGAATATCTGGCCGAATAATGCATAAGTAAATCAAGCATCCAACAGCCTGCTGATAGAGAACAACATCAAATGCATCTCCAGCATCATGAAGACTCAATCGTAAACCCGTCTCCATAGGAGTGGCAATAGGCTTACAGTCTTCAAGGCCAAAACGTTGCAATAATGTGTCAATATATTTGGTTTGACACAAAGCCATTCCACCATCAACTTGAATAAATTGAATCCCCAAATAGTGATGCAAATGCCCCAAATCAGACATCTCAAATGAGGCATGCAAATCAGCCTTAAAATCAGCAATATGCTTCTCAATAGGACTAGTGAGCAGTATGTCGTCAACATAGACAACAATGATCAGAAGCACATTATTAGCACGCTTAACATATAAGGTGCTTTCAATTGCACTGTTCTCAAAACCATGTGCAATCAGATAGGCATGTATCTTCTCATACCAAGCACGTGGTGCTTGCTTTAAACCATATAACGCCTTCTTTAACCTGCACATCTGGTTTTCATGCCCTTTCTACACAAAGCCACAGGGCTAAAAAACATACACTTCTTCATCCAAGTCACCATTCAGAAATGCTGTTTTAATGTCCAACTGATGTACATTCCAACCATGATGGGTTGCAAGTGCACAAATGCTCCGAACAGTAGTCATACGACATGTAGGTGCAAAGGTCTCATCAAAATCAATGCCTCTTTCCTGCGCATAACCCTTTGCAACAAGCCTAGCCTTATACCTATCAACTGTACCATCAGGTTTACGCTTCAGCTTGTATACCCACTTAGTGCCAATGGCCTTCTTGCCAGGAGGCAAGCCATATAAAGACCATGTACCATTCTTCATTATAGCATCATATTTAGATTGCATATCAGCCATCCAATTTTCTGAATTCTATGCTTCATCAAAAGAAACAGGCTCATTCTCATCACATAGACTAGACACAGCCATAGCATAGCAATATGATGCAAAGGAGGCACTATGAGAGCCTGAACAAGTACGATATGACAAAGGTGCATCTAATTTGCTGTCCGCAAAGTCTGCACCAGCCATTTTGGCATAGTTTTTGCCTGCTCAATATCAACTCTCTCATCAACAAGTGCATCATGTAAATCTGCATCAGAAATGGAATGATTTGCATCATCATATGAAACCTGCAAAGGTTGAGAAGTTGCCTCATTAGGACCAGCACTAGACTGTCCACTTGTAAAACGAGGCATCAAAGTATCATACATGTCTTTGGAGCTAACAGATGTCTCCTTAGTACATGAAAGCAATGGCTGAATAAAAGCTTCCACAAATACAACATCACGGCTAACCAGAATGCGTTTAGTCTGTGGATGATACAGACGATAGCCTTTACTTTCAGAACTATACCCAACAAAAATACATTTTACTACCTTAGCATCCAATTTTTTGCGATGTTGTTCAGGCACTAGTGCATATGCCAAACAACCAAAAACATGTAGATGAGCAACAGATGGCTTGCGATCATGCCAAGCCTCATATGGAGTGATAGATTGCAACACTTTAGTGGGACACCTGTTCAGTACATATGCTGCACACATGACAACCTCAAGCCAGAAACTATGTGGTAAAGCCTGACTCTTGACCATACAGGTCACCATCTCCATGAGTGACCTGTTCTTTCGTTCAGCAACTCCATTCTGTTGAGGTGTATACGGCACTGTACACTGGAGTTTTATCCCACATTCAGCCAAAAATGCATTAAATATAGAAGACATATATTCCCCCCCTCGATCAGAACGGAGGGTGCCCATTTTACATGCTGACAGATTTTCAAGCAAAACCAAAAATTGTTTAAAGCACATGAACACTTCGGGCTTTGCTTTGAGTGGATATACCCATGCATGCCTGGAAAAATCATCAATGAAAGTCACGAAGTAAAGGTAATTTCCAAAAGAAGGTGTCTGCATAGGACCACAGACATAACTATGTACAAGCTGCAATTTCTGAGTAGCCCGAATTGAACCATCTTTTGGAAAGGATGAACGCTGCATTCTGCCCAAAATACAGCCTTCACAAACATGTTTTCCAGGTGCCTCAAGTTTGGGCAATGAGGACACCATTTCAGATTTCTGTAGACGTAGCAAACTAGCAAAATTCAGATGACCAAAGCGTGCATGCCAAAGCTTTGCATCTGACATAGCCTGAGAATCATTTACTGCACATGCCAATCATTTACAGATCTTTCATAGTCTATGAGCTTATACAGCGCATGACATAAAATGCCAGAAGCAATAATCACATCGCCATTTGACAGATCATGAACTGTACACCTGTCACCAACAAATTTCACAACCAAGCCAATCTTGCCTAATGCAGAAACTGATAACAGGTTCTTTTTGATCCCTGGCACAAATAGAGCATCTGAAAAAGTGAAAGAACTACCATCAGCAGTAGTCAAAATGATCTTACCAACTCCCATAACAAGGTAAGAGGAGTTGTTGGCGCATGTAACAGTATTCCCTGTAGGGGTAGGCTCGAGTGAAGAGAAGAAACTGTGCTGCGAGGTAATATGTTTGGTCGCCCCACTGTCAAAATACCAAACATCTGAGTCTACTGCAGACATGCATTGCTCATGAGAAGATGGGTCAAAACTGCAGACAGTAGTAAATGCCCATTCTTCTTCCTGCACAAGATTTGCAGACTCAGTTTTTGGTGTAGAGGTCTCTGCAACAACCATTCCAGCCTTTTTCTTCTTTGCCTCTTTAGCAACCAGTTTTGGACAGTTCTTTATGATATGATCATTCCCTTTACATTACTTACGAAACAATTTTTGCTTTTGTGATTTCTTCTCGTCTTGAAGAACTCCATTTTCTTTTGACCTTCTGACTAGCCAGGAAAGCTTGATCTGCAACTCGCATAGTAGACCTGTTTTGCCTGGACTGATCCTCCTGCAACAGAACAGAGACTAACTCCTCAAATGATAAGGCATTTGGATTGCCTTTGATCATCAACCGAAGAGTAGAAGCAAAACTCTGATATGAATCAGGAAGACCATTCAGAACGGTCTGCACAAGTGAGCTATGTGGTATAACCGCAGAAATCAACTGTTCGTTCAAGTCTTTGATCTTCATTAGGAAACTGTCCATAGAATCACCTTCATTCATGTGCTCACTCTCCAATTGTTTTCGGAGGTAAGCAACACGAGCCTCATTCCTAGCTTGGTACAATGTGGTAAGTGTATCCCAAGCGTCCTTAGCTGTTTTCCAAGAGCGAATATGAGGAATAATGGCACGTTTGATAGACAAAGCTATCAATGCATGTGACTGGGCATCTCTGCCATCCCAACGAATCTGCTTTGCAGTAGGTGCAACAGAAACAGCAGCACGAACAAGAATCTGCACAATATCATCTTCGACACCATCTTCATTAGCTCCAACACCTGTATTTGCAGTACTTGTAGTTGCAGATGTAACAGGACATCTTTCAACACCCTGCACAATGTTCCACAGTCCTTTTGCAACCAATACATGTCGCATCATATAAGCCCATAATGGGTAGTTGGTACCATCCAACTTATCCTCAACAGCCAGCATACGGAATACATCACTGCTTTCAGCCATGGCCGGTGACTAAAATACCTTGATGCAGAAAATTGACTGTATCTCAAAAAGTTGAACGGAACTGCCCATACGAGTTCTGCTAAACCTGTAGTAGAGTTCGAGACGCTTATATTGGCAAACAGAAACAGGTATATACCTTTGGCACAAAAAGATGAAATAGCCTGCACAAGCACTGCGATAGTGCGTTCGAAGGTCGAAACGAGCTCAGATCGCGATTTCGGGAGCACATAGCAAAGCTGTTTTGATCTCGGAAACACCCTGAGTATGCTCACCAAAATTCATACGATTCTGAGATTGCAAACGGAGGAGTGTCGACGATGCCCTAGATGAAGCGAGGACCTGCTCTGATACCAATTGTTGGAGTTAGACATCTGCGGAAGCACGCGAACAGCACAAGGAAGAAGAAGAAGCTTGGAGCACAACACACAATACTGAATGTATTACTAGAGAATGTACAAAGATAAGTAGCCCATTAGGGCAATAGGCGTATATACAAGCTGGGGGAAAAAAACCTCCTAAAGAGGGAAAAAAGTGCCCCGACGGTCCTAGTGTGTTCACACACATCACTACCTAAATATATCAACAGATGGGTATAGAGGATTTTCTAATTCTACTCAAGAGTCCACGTGAACTAATAAATTCTATGTTGATCTAGGATTGAGATCATCTACTCCTCACATATTTGGTAATAACATGAGTCTTTGCATCTTGAGCAAACCCTATTTATCATCTAAGGAACAAAAACATTGAGATTCCATTATCACTATGTTAGGGAGAAGATTACAAGCAAAGAAATTGAGTTGTCATATATCTCAACTCAACAATGTGCATACATGATGACTAAAGCATTGGAGAGAGTGAAGCTAAGTAGATTCAAATCAATGGCTGGACTTCAAGAGATTGCAAAGGAATGAAGACTCAAGCATCTTAGGATTGAGGAGGAGCTATTGGTACATTTGGCAAGATTGTGCTTGAAAATATTTATTAATTACATTGGACGATGAGAAACAATGTGTGTGTATACATATATCCTTAGTTCATTCCTAAGGATAACTCAACATATTTTTACCCATTGAAAAATTCTTTTATGATGAAAAGTAAAGAATCAAAGTAGGTATAAAAGAGAGAGAGAAAACACGTCACATTTGAATTCAAAATTCAAGTGCGTAGGTAAAAAGTGATTGGAATCTCTTGGTAGAATCAATGCATGGCTACCTATTACAATAAAGGAGAAAAGTTTATATATACTTCAATGAAGTAGTTGTATAATGCAATAGAGCTCTCACTCACATTTTGAGTGGCCATTTTACTTATCTCATAGCCATTCAAGTCCTCAAAAACCTCCAAGCATTGTACGTTACATCTCAATACATATACTTGAAGATTCATCATCATCTTGAGCTATGGTCCATTGCTATCCATGTATTATTCGAGTTTTCCAACTTCACAAAGTCATAGAGTTAACATTGTTATGAGATTGTGTATACAATATTTTGATCATTGGAGCTCTGTGCGCAGAGATATGCATCAATCTCTGTGATTGTGTATATGCATTGTCTGCTTCCTAAAACGTTGGGATCACACATGTGAGTTCTTATGTATATTGATCACTCTTTAGTCACTCTAAATTCTTGATATAAATTTAGTTAACTCTCTTACCTTCCCATTTGAATTTGTGAGTCAAAGCTTAAATGCTTTCTTTTTTTTCTCTCCATATATCTCAAAAGTAGTGCCATTGTTAGAAGATAATTACAATAGTGAGGTTCTTTACAACGATGATGTGATAGAGAAGAAAAAACACAAAAAAGCCTAAAAGAAATAAAAAAATATTCTAAGATAATGTTTCTACCTCTACTATCTCAAAATAAAAACTGGAACCTAATTTTCTACCCTAAAAGATGATGGGAATGATAATGATAGCTAGTTCATAGACCATCACAATACAAAGAGATCATGTACCATAATATGCACATGGTCACCATCACACAATACATTCAATGAATTCCTTCTCTAGCAATGACGCCAATGTGTTACTACATAGACTTGCACGAACTCAAATGAACATGCACTAGCATCGAGAGGAATATCCAAAACATAGTGTGTCAAACCATATGAATATTTAGTGGTATGAAGATCGCACACACACAAAACAATGAGCAAGAATGCACTCACAAGCATACTTAGGTATTTCTTATTAGCAAATATGAGGGATGATTGCATGTTTGATAGATAAAACAATTAAGGCATTTCCTATGAATCTCTATCATCCCAACAAAATTGACATGTAGTGGATGAGAGTGCTTATGGTGTACTTAACATAAAGTAGAATTACCAAGAGGGCAAGAAATCAGAACTACACTAGAACTAGAACCTGCAACATCCTTTACATCACTTGCATCAACTACATTTGAATTACTTATCACTACAACATTACATGTTTCAACACATTTCACAATATTCTACAATCCCTTCATAACCAATACATGCCACATCATGTCTGCCCATAATGGGTAGTTGGAACCATCAAATTTATCCTCAACAATCAACATATGAAATATGGCAAAACCCTTAAGTATGTCCAATGATTATACATTGATGTAGAATTTTTTTTTTCATCTTGATAGAATAAAAAAAAAACTATCACGTGGAGCTTTTCTATGCCTATAATAGATTCAGAGCACTTGTTATAAAGAGAAAAAAATGGCATACAAGGATAAAATTGTCTACATAATCATTGTGATAGTTCTCACTAAGTTCCATAGTGATATAAGATAATGAGAGGGATGTGCTAGAAACATGTCTCAGAAACACATACTCTACTTTGATACCAATGTTTGGAGTTCAAGGGAGTGAGAACACATTCAAACAATCAAGTAAGAACAAGAAGGTTGGGATTATAGTACATTGTAGGCAACATTTTTTTTCGGTAAAGTGTAAAAGTAATAAAAAAAGAAGATCCAAGGCAAATGCATATGCCAAACAACTAGGGAAAATTCCACCACCTTTTGGGTGATAACCTATAAGATCAAGGCCAGGACCACCATCTACGGGAGGACTACCACCTGTGAGACAAAGAATTGTAATTTTTTAGTTTCTTTCTCGAGCACTTGTAACTGCTTAGGGCCATCAACACACTACATGTATAATTCCCCAAGACACCACCCATTCGACCACAAGTTTACCAAGGTGTCTACTAGGCATGGAGGCTAGATAGGGATGTACTCAAATATCTAGTGTGCCCAAGTATTTAGCCTCTTGTATGCATGCATATAGGGACATATACACACATATACAACACTTGATAAACACAATTTCAAGCTTGGTAGTAGGCTAACTTCCATTCCTTTCAAGGAAATTCCTACTAGTTAATGTTGGTTGTGAGGGTAAATTTGTAGTCTCTTTGATAGGCGTGGAAGATTTGGAAGTCTATCCAATTGAGGTGAGATCTCAATCTTTAATCTATTCCTTATATTGCCTCTAAAAAAATATCCAATCTTCATCTGAATCTCTCCAATGTATTTTAAAAGAAAAAAGACAAAATCAAGGTTTTTATTAATAAACGTTCCAAAATTACCTGTTTTGCTTAGAATTTGAAAAAGTTTTCTTCTACAAAATTTTACATAAGAATGGGAGGCAAGTGATAACTCAATGGATTCTTAGAAAAGTTCCCAATTTGATAGAAAATTATAGATTTTTGAGACTCGGATTCTTAGAAAAGTTCCCAATTTGATAGAAAATTATAGATTTTTGAGACTCCCTTTATTTTGCCTAGAGTGTGTATTTTAAAACATGTTATGGGATTTCCACTAAAAGAGGGAAGGGATTGTAACACATTCTAAAACACACTCTTGGAAAAATGAAGGGTCTCTCAAAAATCTACAATTTTCTCCCAAATTACATGTTTATATTTTTATAGAGGTCAAGAATATAAGAAAAATAATGCACACATTCAATTAAAAACATTTTCATCAACATAAAAAACGCAAAAAAAAAAAGAAAATTTATCTATTTTTATAGAAAATAGAATTAAACATGATGGAAAAAATGTTATTTTCTTATAAACACATTAATACATTAATAAATTAACACTCCAATAATTCCTTGTTCAACACATTCCATAATTGATAACAATAACCTGACATGGGTAGTGGGAAGGCCTTGATACAATAGACCCCAATATTTGATAATGTGATTTAGGTAAGAATAATATATGCATTTCCAAAGAAAATTTTCCCTTCTTGAAGTTAGACATCTATGGAAAAACTTCCCAAAGACAAGGGATCACCATACCAATGATTGCCTAAATATGAATTGTTCTGACAACAATTCAACTAATTATTATCCTTTAGAAATGAAGATATACTAATTAGAACTTGGACGCCACTCTACTCCAAGAACACTCACCTAGAACTAGAGTACTGCAGCTAGAGGAGCTTAGTGGCATCATGACCCAATCACAAAAGTCATTTGGATTTCCTTTCATCATAAACCAAATAGTAGAAGCAAAACTCTAATAGAAATTGGAAGACCATTATAGGCCTATTTAGGGAGTGAGAATTATTCATGATTTTGAGACACTCCTTTGTTTCTTGAATTTTTGCTTCTTGAGTCATTAACACATTACAACATGTTATTATTTCTTGATTTGAGTATAACATTGACAATTTAATATTAAGTTCCATTGTATTATAAGTGGAGTATAAGGATATGTTCAAACCTAAGAAGTTAAAATTATAAGTATTACAATTGGGACCTGACTAATTCCCAAATTTCTTGAGTATGCCTTATTAAGAATAGTATGCATAAGTGGAATATGTGGAAAAAATTCATTAGTAAATTTCAATTGCTCTTTCAAATCTTTGATCTTTATCAAAAAATTCTCCATTAAATTGCCTTTGTTCATATGCTCACTCTCCAACTATTTTTAGAGGTAAGCAACACAAGCCTCATGTCTTTCCTAGTATAATGTTGTAAGAGTATCCCAAACATCTTTTGATCAACAAAGCTATCCATGCATGTGCATGTGCATCTCTACCATCCCAAAAACTTTTCTTTGCAGTAGGTGCAACAAGAACCACAACATGACCAAGAAATCTAAGATCAACATCTTCAATACCATTTGCATCACCTTCAATCACTATGTTTAATGTGTACTAGGACATTTTTTAACACCCTGCACAATATTGTTGGAGATAGACGTCTGCGGAAGCACGCGAACAACACAAGGAAGAAGAAGAAGCTTGGAGCACAACACACAAGACTGAATGTATTACTAGAGAATGTACAAAGATAAGTAGCCCATTAGGGCAATAGGTGTATATACAAGCCGGGGGAAAAAAACCTCCTAAAGAGGGAAAAAAGTGCCCCGGCGGTCCTAGAGTGTTCACACACATCACTACCTAAATATATCAACAAATCCCCCCTGGGAGTGATGCGGTGAACAAGGAGCTGGCACTCATGTATAAGGAAGTGCCAAGCTATGTGGAAATCACTCCACAAAAGGAAGTAAGCCCAAAGCTTTGCGGAAAGCTTCAAACTTCTCCCTAGGCAGAGCCTTCGTGAAAAGGTCTGCAATGTTCTCTTGCGTGGGCACATATGCCAAGCTGATCTCCCCAGCAGAGAACCTCTCCCTGACATAGTGATAATGCACCTCAATGTGCTTAGTGCGAGCATGGAACACAGGGTTCCTCGCAACTGCCAATGCGCTCTGACTGTCAGTGAAGATGGTGGTGGCAGAAGACTGGCCAACACCCAAATCAGCCATAAGGCGTCTGAGCCACACACACTCAACAGTCGCTCTGAAAGCTGCCCTATACTCAGCCTCACAACTGGAAGTGGCCACAGTAGGCTGCTTCTTGCTCAACCAAGATATACATGAGCTACCAAGCATGAAGCAAAAACCACTGGTGGACACACGAGTGTCATAGCAACCAGCCCAATCTGAGTCAGAAAAAGCATGCAAATCTGGCGGTAGTGATCCCCCCTTGGGATAAAACAACCCAAGTAGCCGAGTACCACTCAAGTAGCGAAAGATGCGCTTAACCGCTTTCCAATGCGTGACTCCTGGGCAATGCATAAACCTGCTCATCTGTGAGACAGCAAACTGAATATCTGGCCGAGTAATGCATAAGTAAATCAAGCATCCAACAGCCTGCTAATAGAGAACAGCATCAAATGCATCTCCAGCATCATGAAGACTCAATCGTAAACCTGTCTCCATAGGAGTGGCAATAGGCTTACAGTCTTCAAGGCCAAAACGCTGCAATAATGTGTCAATATATTTCGTTTGACACAAAGCCATTCCACCATCAACGTGCATAAACTGAATGCCCAAATAGTGATGCAAATGCCCCAAATCAGACATCTCAAATGAGGCATGCAAATCAGCCTTAAAATCAGCAATATGTGTCTCAATAGTACCAGTGAGCAACATGTCATCAACATAGACAACAATGATCAGAAGCACATCATTAGCACGCTTAACATATAAGGTGCTTTCAGTTGGACTATTCTCAAAACCATGTGCAATCAGATAGGCATGTATCTTCTCATACCAAGCACGTGGTGCTTGCTTTAAACCATATAATGCCTTCTTTAACCTGCAAACCTGGTTTTCATGCCCTTTCTGCACAAAGCCACGGGGCTGAAAAACATACACTTCTTCATGCAAGTCACCATTCAGAAATGCTATTTTAATGTCCAACTGATGTACATTCCAACCATGATGGGCTGCAAGTGCACAAATGCTGTGAATAGTAGTCATACGGCATGTAGGTGCAAAGGTCTCATCAAAATCAATGCCTCTTTCCTGTGCATAACCCTTTGCAACAAGCCTAGCCTTATACCTGTCAACTGTACCATCAGGTTTACGCTTCAGCTTGTATACCCACTTAGTGCCAATGGCCTTCTTGCCAGGAGGCAAGTCACATAAAGACCATGTACCATTCTTCATTATAGCATCATATTCAGATTGCATAGCAGCCATCCAATTTTCTGAATTTTGTGCTTCATCAAAAGAAACAGGCTCATTCTCATCACAGAGACTAGATGCAGCCATAGCATAGCAATCTGATGCAAAGGAGGCACTATGAGAGCCTGAACGAGTACGATATGACAAAGGTGCATCTAATTTGCTGTCACGCAAAGTATGCACCAGCCATTTTGGCATAGTTTTTGCCTGCTCAATATCAGCTCTCTCATCAACAAGTGCATCATGTAAATCTGCATCAGAAATGGAATGATTTGCATCATCATATGAAACCTGCAAAGGCTGAGAAGTTGCCTCATTAGGACCAGCACTAGCCTGTCCACCTGTAAAAAGAGGCATCAAAGTATCATACATGTCTTTGGAGCTAATAGATGTCTCCTTAGTACATGAAAGCAATGGCTGAATAACATCTTCCACAAAGACAACATCACGGCTAACCAGAATGCGTTTAGTATGTGGATGATACAGACGATAGCCTTTACTTTCAGAACTGTATCCAACAAAAATACATTTTACTGCCTTATCATCCAATTTTCTGTGATGTTGTTCAGGCACTAATGCATATGCCAAACAACCAAAAACACGCAGATGAGCAACAGATGGCTTGCGGTCATGCCAAGCCTCATATGGAGTGATAGACTGCAACGCTTTAGTGGGACACCTGTTCAGTACATATGCTGCACACATGACAGCCTCAAGCCAGAAACTATGTGGTAAAGCCTGACTTTTGACCATGCACCTCGCCATCTCCATGAGTGACCTGTTCTTTCGTTTAGCAACTCCATTCTGTTGAGGTGTATACGGCACTGTACACTGGTGTTTTATCCCACGTTCAGCCAGAAATGCATTAAAATCTGAAGACATATATTCCCCCCCTCGATCAGAACGGAGGGTGCCCATTTTACATGCTGACAGATTTTCAGCTAAAACCAAAAACTGTTTGAAGCACATGAACACTTCGGACTTTGCTTTGAGTGGATATACCCATGCATGCCTAGAAAAATCATCAATGAAAGTCACGAAGTAAAGGTAATTTCCAAAAGAGGGTGTCTGCATAGGACCACAGACATCACTATGTACAAGCTGCAATTTCTGCGTAGCCCGAACTGAACCATCTTTTGGAAAGGAAGAACGCTGCATTTTGCCCAAAATACAGCCTTCACAAACATGTTTTCCAGGTGCCTCAAGTTTGGGTAAAGAGGACACCATTTCAGATTTCTGCAGGCGTAACAAACTAGCAAAATTCAGATGACCAAAGCGTGCATGCCAAAGCTTTGCATCTGACATAGCCTGAGAATCATGAACTGCACATGCCGAATCATTCACAGATCTTTCATAGTCTATGAGCTTATACAGCCCACGACATAAAATGCCAGAAGCAATAATCACATCGCCATTTGAGAGATCATGAACTGTACACCTGTCATCAACGAATTTCACAACCAAGCCAATCTTGGCTAATGCAGAAACTAATAACAGGTTCTTTTTGATCCCTGGCACAAATAAAGCATCTGACAAAGTGAAAGAACTACCATCAGCAGTAGTCAGAATGATCTTACCAACTCCCATAACAGGATAAGAGGAGTTATTGGCGCATGTGACAGTATTCCCTGTAGGGGCAGGCTCGAGTGAAGAGAAGAAACTACGCTGCGAGGTAATATGTTTGGTCGCCCCACTGTCAAAGTACCAAACATCTGAGTCTACTGTAGACATGCACTGATCATGTGAAGATGGGTCAAAACTGCAGACAGTAGTAAACGCCCATTCTTCTTCCTGCACAAGATTTGCAGACTCTGTTTTTGGTGTAGAGGCCTCTGCAACAACCATTCCAGCCTCTTTCTTCTTTGCCTCTTTAGCAGCTAGTTTTGGACAGTTCTTTATAATATGATCATTTTCTTTACAGTACTTGCAGAACAATTTCTGCTTTTCTGATTTCTTTTCATCTTTATCCTGGTTCTTCGATTGTGCAGCATTTGCAGATTTCTGCTTACTAGTAGAAGAGCTCCATTTTCCTTTGCCCTTCTGACTAGCCAGGAAAGCTTGATCTGCAACACGCATAATGGACATGTTCTGCCTGGACTGATCTTCCTGCAACAGAACAGAGACTAATTCCTCAAATGACAAGGCATTCGGATTGCCTTTCATCATCAACCGAAGAGTAGAGGCAAAACTCTGATATGAATCAGGAAGACCATTCAGAACGGTCTGCACAAGTGAGCTATCTGGTATAACCTCATCAGCAGAAATCGATTGTTCCTTCAGGTCTTTGATCTTTGTAAGAAAACTGTCCATAGAATCACCTTCATTCATGTGCTCACTCTCCAACTGTTTTCGGAGGTAAGCAACACGAGCCTCATTCCTAGCCTGGTAGAAAGTGGTAAGTGTATCCCAAGCATCCTTTGCTGTTCTGCAAGAGCGAATGTGAGGAATAATGGCACGTTTGACAGACAAGGCTATCAATGCATGTGTCTGGGCATCTCTGCCATCCCAACGAATCTGCTCTGCAGTAGGTACAACAGAAACAGCAACACGAACAGGAATCTGCGGAATATCATCTTCGACACCATCTTCATCAGCTCCAACACCTGTATTTGCAGTACCTGTCATTATAGGTGTAACAGTACGTCTTTCAACACCCTGCACAATGTTCCACAATCCTTTTGCAACCAGTACATGTCGCATCATATAAGCCCATAATGGGTAGTTGGTACCATCCAACTTATTCTCAACAGCCAACATACGAAATACATCACTGCTTTCAGCCATGGCCAGTGACTAAAATACCTTGATGCAGAAAATTGATTGTATCTCAAAAAGTTGAACAAAACTACCCAGACGAGTTCTACTAGACCTGTAGCAGACTTCGAGACGCTTAAACTAGCGAACAGAAACTAGTATATACCTTTGGCACAAAAGGACGAAACAGCCTGCACAAGCACTGCGATAGTGCGTTCGGAGGCCGAAACGAGCTCAGATCGCGATTTCGGCACAACACAGCAAAGCTGTTTTGATCTCGAAAACACCCTGAGTATCCTCACCAAATTTTGTGCGAATCTGAGACTGCAAATGGAGGAGTGTCGACGGCGCCCTAGAAGAAGCGACGACCTGCTCTGATACCAATTGTTGGAGATAGACGTCTGCGGAAGCATGCGAACATCACAAGGAAGAAGAAGAAGCTTGGAGCACAACACACAAGACTGAATGTATTACTAGAGAATGTACAAAGATAAGTAGCCCATTAGGGCAATAGGCGTATATACAAGCCGGGGGAAAAAAATCTCCTAAAGAGGGAAAATAGTGCCCCGGCGGTCCTAGAGTGTTCACACACATCACTACCTAAATATATCAACAAATATATCCACAACCTTTTTGCTATTGTTGAAGTGGGGACCTACTTTGATATGAATTGGGGGATTTTGAGATATGCAAAAGCACGTGCACAACACAATGAAGAAGAAGAAGAAGAAACTTGGAGAGCATTAAAATAGTGAATGTATTACTAAGTGAATGTACAAAGATAAATATCCATTAGGATTATAGGCATATATACAAGCCAGGGAAAAAAAAACTCCTAAGGAGGAAAAAAAGTTCTCTAGTGGTTCTAAGTATGTTCATACACATCACTACCAAAATATATCAACAAGGATGAAATATTATCAACCCTCAATTTTACTAACTAAACCATGAACAATTTGAAAAATATACATATAACTCAAAAGTACATAAATTGATATTTAAATGTTGTTCTTATTAGATAATCCATTTTCTTTTTTTGCCATAAGAATATAATCTATGGATTGTTCAAAAAATTCTTGAAAGGATTTTGCATAAATTTATTGATGAATCCAACCGCATAACAAAGATATAACCTAGTAAATACAATAAACTTTGCTTACATATCGAGATCTTAATGTAACATCAATAATTTATGGGTTTTAGATTTCTATATGAAGTAAACAAACTAACTTCATGTTACCATCCTACATAATTCATGAACCTTCACATATAGCTATGAATTTCATTTTCAGAAAGCATCTAGATTGAAAAATATTCTCTATATAAAATTGAAAATCTATATGCGCTTCAAATTCAAAATGTTCACTTAATTTTATATATTAATTGTTGAACAATCTACATAGATCACAATTGTGGATCCTCTTAAAAACGATATAAAGTGACTATTCTAGTCATATTATGTGGACCTAATCGAAAGCTTTAAAATAAATATTTCACACCTTGTTTATAATTCTTGATTCACCCAGACAATGTCTTTCAAATTGCATATATTTTCCATACTTTAGATGAAATTCATCATTTTGGAGTATTTGTATGTATTCCATCTTGTAAGGACCCATTTAGGAACACATTATTTTTGTCCATCTTCCATAATTTCCACCCAGATCACTAAGAAAATTTTGAACTTATGTTTGGGACCTATAAGAAAATAGCTTTTTTCACGTGTTTAATAATAGTTTTGTACCAAAAAATATAAAATTACTTTTATTTTATTGTTTATATGTTTTTGTATATATTATTTATATGGAACATGTGCAATATTTTATTATTTTTTTGGCCCCTACATTGGAATTGGAGGGCTACAAAAGCATGCAAACAACACAAGGAAGAAGGAGAAGCTTGGAGAACAACACAACACAAAGCGAACTACCAAGTGAATATACAAAAGATAAGCTTGGAGTACCCTAGTGATCCAAGATATGTTCACACACATCATTACCAAAATATATCAACAAATCCCCCTTCGAGTGATGTCGTGAACAAGGAGTTGGCACTCATGTATGAAGTGCCAAGCTATGTGTAATGAAATCAATCCACAAAAGGGACTAATCCCAAAGCTTTGCAAAAATCTCCAAATTTGTCCTTAGACAAAGCCTTTGTGAAAAGTTCTAGAACATTATTGTTGTGGAAAATATAACTGAAAGTTATCTCTCCAATAGAGAGTGTCTCCATAACATAATGATAGTGCACATATGTGCTTTGTGCAAACATGGAACAGAGGGTTCCTCATAACTACCAATGTGCTATGATTGTCAATAAATATGGTGGTGACAAAGGACTTACCAATATCCAAATCATCCAATAGGTGTCTCAACCACACAAAATCAACAATCATTTTTAAAGCTTCCTTATAATTAGTCCCACAACTAGAAGAGGCCACAAAAGGCTACTTCTTGCTCAACTAAGATATGCATGCACTACTAAGCATGAAGCAAAAACCACTAATGGACACATGAATATCATACCATCCAGCCCTATGAGTCATAAAAGCATGTAAATTTGGCAGAAATGATCCCCTTGCGATAAGACAATCCAAGTAGCTAGGTACCAATCAAGTAGAAAAAGATGCACTTAAGTTCCTATCAATGCTTGATGCCTAGGACATGAACTAACTTTCTCATTTGAGAGATAGCAAAATGAATATCATGTTGGGCTATTCATAAGTAAATCAAGCAACCAAAAATCTACTGATAGAGAATAACATGGAATGCATCTCCAACGTCATGAATACTCAAACCTAAACATGTTCCCATCAGATTGGAAATAGGTTTGTAATATTCAAGGCCAAAATGTTGCAATAACGTGTTAATGTAACTTTGTTTGACACAATGCTATTCTCCCATTGACATAAATTAAATGATCAAATAATGATACAAATACCCCAAATCTGACATCTCAAAGAAGGCATGTCAATTAGCCTTGAATTTAGCAATATGCTTCTCAATAAACACGAGTGAGCATCATATCATCAACATATACAACAATAGTCAAAACTACATCATCTACACACTTATCATATAAGGTAATCTCAGTTGGATTATTCTCAAATCCATGCGCTAGCAAGTAGGCATATATCTTTTCATATCAACCACCTGGTGCTTGCATCAATCCATACAATTCCTTCTTCAATCTGCATACTTTCGTTTCATATCTTTTTTGCATAAAAGAGTGAGGCTGAAATAGATACAATTCTTCATGCAAATCACCATTTAGAAATACTACTTCAATGTTCAAATTATGTACATCCGAATCATGATGAGTTGCAAGTTTACAAATGCTACAAAAAATTATCATTTGGCACATGGTAGCAAAGGTCTCATCAAAATCAATAACTTCCTTGGATCATAACCTTCCGCAACAAGCCTAACCTCATATCTATCAATTTTTCCATCATGCTTACGTGTCAACTTGTATACCCATTTAGTGCTCATGGCCTTTTTGCCTAGAGGCAAATCACATAAAGACAAAGTACCAATCTTCATTATAGCATCATATTCTAATTACATAGCAACAATCCAACTTTATGAATTACGTCAAAAGAAATAGGCCCATTCTCATCAGAAGGACTAAATAAAACCATGGCATAAAAATCTGATTAAAAAGAAGTATTATGAGAGCTTGAATGAGTATGGTATGATAAAGATGCATTTAACTTGCTATCTCTAAAAGTCAAGACCATCCATTTAGGCATAGTTTTTGCATCTTCAATGTGAGTTCTCTCATTAATAAGTGCATCATCTAAATCTCCATAAAAAACAGAATGATCTACATCATCATTTGAGCCTTGTAAAGGCTATGAAATTGCCTCAATAGGAGAAACATTTGACTATCCACCTAAAAAAAGAAGCAACAAAGTGTCATACACATCCTTCAAGCTTATTCATGACTCCTTGGTACCTGAAAGTAAGGGTTGAATTATATCTTCCACAAAAACAACATCATGATGAGCTTGAATGAGTTTAGCCTATGGATGATACAAATGATAGCCTTCGCTTTCAAAACTATACCAAAATAAAAAACATATTTCACAACCTTATCATCCAATATCTTGTGTTGTTGTTTAGGCACCAATGCATATAATAGACAAACAAAATCATGTAGACAACCAATAGATGGCTTGCATCTATGCCAAGCCGCATATGGTGTGATCATATAAAATGCTTTGGTAGGATGCCTATTAAGTATGTATGCTACACACATAACAACCTCAAGCTTTCTATGTGGTAAGGTCTGAATTTTGACCATGTACTTTTCCATTTTCATATACTTAATCTTCCTCTAAGTATTTTCATTTTTTTGAGGTGCATATGGCACTATGTACTGATGTTTTATCACATGCTCAACCAAAAAGATATTAAATTCAATAGAAATATACTCCTCCCCTCAATCAAAATGGAGGGGTCTCATTTTACATGCGTACATATTTTTAGTCATAACAAGGAACTATTCAAAGCATATGAAGAACTCAAACTTTGCTTCCAATAAATCAACCCATCCATGCCTAGAGAAGTCATCAATGAAAGTCATGAAGCATAGGTAATCCCAAATGAAGATGTCTGCATAAGATCACAAACATCATTATGAACAAGCTACAATTTATGTCCAGATATGATTGAACCATCTTTGGAGAAGGAAGAATGCTACATTTTACCCAAAACATGACCCCCATAGACATGCTTAGAAGGTGCCTCAAGTTTTGGCAAATCTGACATCATTTCAAATTTCTGCAAGCGAAACAAAGTAACAAAATTCAAATGATCAATGCATGCATGCCAAAGTTTTTCATATGAAATAGTATGAGAATCATGAACAAGATGCTTAATTATTCTCAAATTTCTCATAATCTATAAGCTTATACAACCTACAATATAAAATTTTAGAAGCAGTGATATCATCACCATTTGAGAGATCATGAATTGTACACATATAATTTATAAATTTAACATCCAAGCCAATTTTGGCCTATGCTGAAAATTGATGACATATTTTTCTTGATCCATGTCACATATAAGGCATCTCACAGTGTGAAAATACCACCATTAGCAGTAGTACGAATTATCTTTACTGATGTATTTCAATGGGGATGCACCATAGTGGACTCTCCTTATCGAGAGCTCCACGATAATACCCTTGAAGTAGAAAACCAAGCTCCAGGCACCACACATAGTATCCACAGAGAGGGTGTAGAATACATGGAAAACACAGTGCACAATGAGGCATGAACACATTATCTTAAGCTTTCCAAATCTAATCAAACTTACAATATGTGGTTGATAAGGCCACTATATGTTTTATTAAAAAACATATACGAAAGTGTTTGACGGCCATTTGGCCTTTCACATAGACACTAACGGTAACAATCTCCCACTAAAGGCCAATATGGCCAAAGTGATTAAGGGAGAAAAATAAAGAACGATAAAGAATACTTGAGTATACAAACTATACCTCCCACCTAATGGGCATGTTACACAGTATACAAGTAACTGTGTAAGATCATGAATCAAGTAACCCCCATCAAGTGACAACAATGTCGAAAGCTATCCCATGGTAGAGATTTAATCAAAGCATTTGTAGCATTATCTCAAAAATGAACCTTCCCAAGAATAATGCGCTGAATGGCTAAGCAATCTCTAGTGAAGTGATACCTCACCTCAATGTGCTTGGTCTTTGCATGATAGACCAGTTTCTTAGCCAAAGAAATGGCACTCTCACTATCATTGAGCAAACAAGGTATATGCTGAGGTAGACCTATATCACAAGCAAGATGAGAAAGCCACAATGCTTCCTTACATGCCTCATTATCTGCAACATACTCTGCTTTTGTGGTGGAAACAATTGTACATTCTAGAAGACGAGATCTCTAAGAGATAGCACCTCCAACAAAATGAAAAATATACCCTGATGTAGAATTTCAATTTTCTACACAACTAGCATAATGAGAATCTATGTAACCAATAATGGATATATTCCCTCTACCCAAGCATAGACACTTGTCCTTAGTGCCACTTAGATATCTCAAAATCATTTTGACTACTTCCCAATGCTTCTTCCTAGGATTATATATCTGCTCACAACTCCAACTACAAATGCAATGTCTGGTATCGTAGCTAACATAGCACACATGAGATTACCAACAATAGATTGATAAGGAATTTTGGTCATGAATTCCTTTCCCTCATCTAATTTGGGCCAATCATCCTTGCTCAATTTCACATATATGGGTAAAGGTGACTTAATGCCTTTCCACCCTGCATATTGAACCTATGAAGTACTTTGGATATGTACTCACTTTGAGACAAGTATATGCATTTTGACTCCTATAGCAACTAATCTGCATGCCAAGAATATATTTGGCATCCCCCAAATCCTTCATATCAAATGTTGGACTCAACTTCTTTTTGAGAATTGAAAATTCATAAGAAGACTTCACAACAATCAACATATCATCAACATAAAGTATCAAGCATATCAAGATTCCATCGGAACATCTCTTTGTGTAGAGACAATGATCTTGATTGCTTCAAGAATAGCCTTGAGACTTCATAAAAGCATCAAATTTTTGGTACCATTGTCTAGGGGACTGTCTAAGTCCATATAAGCTCTTCTTTAGCTTACAAGCTAGACTTTCTTTGCCAAGAACTACATAACCCTCTGGTTGTTCCATATAGATCTCATCTATAAGATCTCCATGCAAGAAAGTAGTTTTCACATCCATTTGGACTACCTCTAAGTCCTCCATTGCAATGAATCCAAGCAACATTCACAAGGTAGTCATCTTGGCCACTGGAGAGAAGATTTCCTCAAAATAACACCATGTTCTTGCTTGCTTTATACATTGGAGAAGCACTATCTGATGTGAATTTCAGCTTATATACCCATTTACATGGTAAAGCTTTCCTGCCATTTGCCAAAGGTACTAAATCCCAAGTACCATTCTTGTGAATAGAATCCAACTTACTCCTCATGGCATGCTCCCACTTGGCATGATCCCTTGTCTGCATAGCCTCTTTATAGCAAGAAAGCTCACTAGAATTTGTTAGCATTACAAAATCCAAACCTGGAACATATTTATCAGGTGGATGTGAGATCGTGCAAAGCGTCTCAATGGTTGTTGAATAGGAATATTTGCAGACTGATGTGATCTGATATTCTCTTGAACATCCCTATGTGCAACAATTTTATGCATGCTAACTGGAGGACTAGTATCCTCAAACAACACTTTTCTCACTTCAACCTCTTTAATGGGTTTTTTATGCATCTTAGACTCATTGAAAATGACATCACTACTTCTAATCAATGACCATGTTTCATGTTCTCATAAGGGATATCCAAATTGACCTTCTCTCCCATATCCAAGAAAAATGCATTTCTTTGACTTATGGTCCAACTTTCTTCTAAGGTTCTTGGGTATATGAACATATGCTTCACACCCAAAAACTCAAAGATGATCATAATATGGTGGCTTTCCTATCCATAACTCTTGTGCCACTTTCAGACCTTTGGCAATACTAGGTGAATAAAGCAATCACACGAATTGCGGTCAATACCACTTCTGCCCAAAAGTCTTATGAAAGGTTTGCATGATGCAACATAGAAACTACTCTATCCTGAATAATTCTATTCATCGTTTCAGCTACATCATTTTGTAGTAGAATATAAGGAGTTGTAAACTCTATGAATTCCTATAGACATTAAAAAATTTGAATTCATGTGAGGTATACTCACCCCCATTATCTGAATGTAAAGCCTTAAGCTTAGTTCCTTTTTCAATCTTGATTGAAGCAAGCCATTTTTTGAAAATAGGGAATGCCCCATCCTTTGATTTGATAGGATATACCCAAACTTTTGTAGTAGCATCATCTATGAAAGTGAGAAAGTAAAGAGAACCACCTAATGACCTTGAGGGCATAGAACACACACATCTATATGAACGAGATTTGAAGGCTGAATTGAAGAGTCCATGTGCATTTTATGCACGTTCCCAGTTTGCTTTCCATATTGACAATGCTCAGAAAATGAAAAATCAGAGAAAGATATCACAGGCAATTAGCCAGAACAACAAAGATTTTCCATTCCGCTACATGATATATGGCCCAAATGGCCATGCCAAATACAAGCCATAGGTTGTTCAATAATAGCTAACAAGTATTCTTTCTATGATACAAATAGAGGATGAAAAGAGACAACTTTGATTCCTTTTGCAATAACCATATTGGGTTTGATGTGTGAAATGACTGACCATAGAAGACCACCTTGTCACCAAGGTCAAGTTGACCAACTGACATCAATCTATGTGATAATAGAGGTACATGGTGTACATTATGCATAGTAAATTTTGAACCATCAATGAAGTGCACAACCACATCTCCGATCCTAACAATGTCACACTGGTAAGAGTCACCAAGTCTCACATTACCAAGAAACTTTGTTGCATAAGTAGAGAACCATTCTCTATGTTGTGTCACATGGAAAGAAACACCAAAATCTAGCAACCACATTTGGAAAAGAGAATCAACCATAAGAGCCTCAACAGGCACTGTACTCTCGAGTGTCAACACATCAACATCATCAAAAATAGCATTGATTTCTTCAAATTTGATACTTGAAGTAGGTGGTGCATGAAGTTGTTTAGCATACCCATCAACATTCTATCCTTTACCTTAAGCATTCTTTAATGCATAGCAGTATTTCTTTGTGTGTCCTTTATTATGAAAATAATGGCATTCAATATCCCTCTTCCTTGATTTACTTCTACTCTTATTTCATTGATCATTCTTTTCCTTGTTCTTGCTCTTGCCATGTTGCTGATTCTTTTCTTGGTAAGAATCACAAACATTATATGCATCTCCACTTTGAGTGCCAACCATAGATTTCCTACGAATCTCCTCACTCAAGAGTGCTCCACATATGTCATTATAAACCAATTTACCACTAAATGCACTATTGCTAATAGCTATGCAAAATGTACCCCATGATGATGGCAAGATACATAGCAACAAGACTACTTTCATTTCATTATCAATCTCCATTTCCTTAGCCTATTACTGAAAGAATATAGCATCATAATCATTTAGATGAGTAGCAACACTATATGTGTCCTTCATGCGCAGGTCATATAACTTTCGCATCAGTTACACTTTATTTGATGTCGTTTCTTTTTCCTATGTGTTGCATAACTTCTTCCAAAGCTCCTCTGGACTTTCACAGTCCAGTACTATGTAAATTAAACATTATCTGCTAAATGCAATCGAATAGTAGACCTAGCCATTTTATCCAACTCATCCCAATCATCTTCATCCATGTCAGCAGGCTTCTTTGAGATTCCATTTACTGGCTTGCATTGCCTCCTCTGAATTAGCACATCTTTAATCTGATTCTTCCATAGAGCAATGTTTGTGGCATCAAATTTTTGGATCTCAAAATGATCTCTGCCCTACAAGTTTAAGCTCCTCCTAGGAACATTGACACTAGACCTTGATCTTCCAAACGTGCTTGAGATCTCTGATGTCATGATGATAGAGAACTGACTAGAATGATAATGGAGCTAGAATATTCCGAACACCACTAGGGATAAAAAAAGGATGACCGAGTATTAGATTTTGGGAGAAACTCAATAGCCTCCCCAAAAAATTGGATAAATGAATAGCAATGACCAACCAAAAGGATTATGTGAGAATGTATGTGCTCAAATGAATAGGTTTGCCAAGGAGTAAAATCGTCCACTATATACTTGAAAAAACTAAAATCTAGAGAAATTTTGTCATCCTCCTCAAAATGAGCAATGTCCAATGTCAGAAAAACTCACTGAATTGCAAGTACTGACATGTGAACGTGCATGGTGAATCACAAACTCCATTGCATATAACACTCAACCGATAGCCAACCAAGCGTACCAAGCACTTATGAATAACTATCATACATCTCCTATGGCAAGGCTTGATAAGTCTTCCACCTACATCACCGAAGAGGCCCCGACATCTAGGTGTCTCCCAATTAAGAAAACCTCACCACGGCCCTCTTTATCAATGTCAAAGGCTTTATGCAAATACGTAACCGCTATATGAATGGCCACATGAACGTACATAAATGGTATCCACAAAAGTGTACATACTGTGTATGTGTTCAATATATGCAGTAAAATGGCACTAAAATGCTGAACTCATAGCCCAAACAGTAGCCAACAACAACTACATGATTTTTTTAACTCTATTCTTTAGGCTCAAAAACTGGCATAAATTTGCAACGGCTGCTCCCACCACAACTATAAACATTTGAAGAAACCTATAGATTTACTAGTGTGGCTAAAAACATAACCCCAAAGATGAACATTTGTTGTCAAAGAAGTACAAAAGAGCACTCTTCATGATGTTCTTGAACCTCTGTAATGAGAATTATAGTGGAAGTACTCCAAAACGACTCAAACCCCAAAAATGCTTCAAAACAAGCTTTGAAAGCAAAGACTGAAGCTTTGAGAGCCCAAAACATGTTCAAGCTAATGTGAACCTTAAGTCTTTCCCCTTTCAAGCACCACAGAGAGAAGCTTAGCGCCAAGACATTTGTCGCCTGAGCGAGCTCTATGGGGAACAAACTGAGATGGGTGACCTCTCGAGAAGTAGCACGAACCTTTGTCTTCCATGATCGTTAAGGTCCTCCCTCACGCGCAGCCAATGGCGCCAACAATGACTTGGATGACAAGGTATGCCAAGGTCTATGCCTTGGTCGCCACCTTAGTCATAAGCCTTAGAGAAAGCCTTAGGTGGGCGAGCGAAAGAAAGTCATACATTGCCAAGGTCTATGCCTTGGTTGCAACCTTAGTCGTAAGCCTTGGGTGGGCGGACGACAAAAAGTCATGAAGCATAGGTATTCCTAAATGAAGATGTTTGCATAAGACCATAGACATCATTATGAACAAGCTGCAATTTACGTGTAGATCTAATTGAACCATCTTTTGGGAAGGAAGAATGCTACATTTTACCCAAAATACAACCCCTATAGACAATGCTTAGATGTTGCCTCAAGGTTGGGAAAAACTAACACCATTTCGAATTTCTACAAGTGAAACAAAGTAACAAAATTCAAATGACTGATACATGCATGCCAAGGTTTTGCAAATGAAATAGTATGTGAATCATAAACAAGATGCTTAATTATTCTTATATTTTTCATAATCTATAAGATTATACAAACTAGGATATAAAATTTTAGAAGCAATGATATCATCATCATTTGAGATATCATGAATTGTATACATATCATCAATAAATTTAACATCCAAGCCAATTTTGGCCAATGTTTAAATTGATAACATATTTTTCCATGTCACATATAAAGCTACCATCAGTAGTAATAAGAATGACCTTTATTGAAGTATTTCAATAATGATGCACCACAGTGGACTCTCCTTCTCAAGAGCTCCACGATGATATCCTCAAAGTAGAAAACCAAGCTCTTGGCGCCACACACAGTACTCCGCACAAAGGGTGCAAAATACACAAAAAACACAATGCATAATGAGGCACGAACACATATTTCTTAGGTTTTCCAAATGTGATCAAACTTACAATTTGTGGTTGAAGTTTATTAAAAAACATATACAAAATTGTCTAGTGGCCATTTGGCCTTTCACATGGACACTAACCGTAACATTTACAACTCCGTGATAAGATAAAAGGAGTTGTTATCACATGTGATAGTATTCCTTGTAGGAGCATGCTCAACTGAAGTGAAGAAACTATAATGTGAAGTGATACGTTTGGTTGCAGCACTATAGAAAATACCAAATACCCAAGTCTATTACAAACATACAATATTCATGAAAAGATAAGACATAGTTGTAATGAGTAGTAAACATCCCTTCTTCATCGTGAACAATGTTAGCAAGCTCTCGTTTAGGTGTAGATGAGATCCATTTATCTTTTCCCTTCTGACTTGCCAAGAAAGCTTGATCTACAATATACATTATTTACCTGTTCTATCTATAATGATCTTCCTATAGCAAGACATAATAGTTCCACAAAGATTTAGACATTTGGATTATCTTTCAATATCAACCAAAGAATAGAAGCAAAATTGTGATAAGAATATGGAAGACCATTAAGAACAGTTTGCATAAGTGAACTATCTAGCAAGATTTCATCAACAAAAATCAATCTCTCTTTCAAATCCTTGATCTTTAGCAAGAAATTGTCCATTGAATCTCATTCAAATCCTCACTCTTCCAACTATTTTCAAAGGTAAGCAACATGAACCTCATTGCTTTCTTGACATAGTGTGGTAAAAATATCCCACTTTGGCTATCTTCCATGAGAGAAGATGAATAATAACATATTTGAAAAACAAATCTATCAATTCATGTACTTGTGCATCTTTGCCATCCCAATGAAGGTGCCCTCTAATAGGCACAATTGGACCCGTTGTCGAGCCAAAAAATTGAATATCACCATCATAGTATTTGCAAATGTAAGAGGATATATTTCATCATCCATCATAATATTCCATAAGTCTTTTGCTACTAATACATGATGCACATATATGCCCACAATGGGTAGTTAGAACCATACAATTTATCCTCAACAACCAACATAAGAAATACATCATTGCTTTCAACCATGGTATGTGACTATACACCATGATGTAAATAATTGATTGTTTCTTAAAGATATAAAAACACCCTATATATATATATATATATATATATATATATATATATATATATATATATATATATATATATATATATATATATATATATATATATATATATATATATATATATATATATATATGTGTGTGTGTGTGTGTGTGTGTGTGTGTGTGTGTGTGTGTGTGTATGTGTGTGTGTGTATGTGTGTGTGTGTATGGCATAAATTGATAAAAATGATTGCACCATCATTTGGATAATGCATCCTAAGGCCGAAATGAGCTCAAATCAAAATTTTGATGCCATATAACAAAGTTGTTTTAAACTGCTAATGGCCATGAGTATGCCCATCAATTTTCATGTGATTCCAAGACTATGATTAAAAGGGTGTCGAGAATGCGCCAAAGAAAGCAATGGTGTGCTTTGATAGGAATTGTGAAGAGCTCGAGGAAGCATGCAAACAGCACAAGGAAGAAGAAAAGGATTGGAGAACAATATAGCAAAGATTGTATCACAAAGTGAATGTATAAAAGATAAGCGACTTGCTAGGTTTATGTGTATATATATAAGCACAAGGAAAATAACCCCCTAAGGAGGAAAAAGAGTGCCACGACAAACCTAGGTGTATCCATACACATCATTATCGCAATATATTCACACCCTATACAAACATGGAAATACATTTTCAATCATTGCAGCAATGTCCCATCTACATCCTTTGACAGCTCACAACGGTTTTAGTCCACATATTTCAACCAATAAAGTAAAAAGTTTCCCTCCAACTTTTCTCTGAATAAAAAGTCATCAATTGTTTGAGCATACATCATCTCTGCTTCTCTTAGTTAAACAATCACACCAATCATTAACCCTTGAGTAACGAGTTCATTTCATAGAACATTGAAAAGTACACACCCTTCCACTAGTAGCGTAAGTGGTATTATGCAATGGAGATGATGATACTATCAAAGATTGATAACAAAGAAAGTGCTTGTTGGAATATGGAAAAGTGAATGACAAAAAAAGTATATCAAAATTTATAGCTGACTATAGCAAAATCTATAGTTAGTTTCAATATGTGAGGCACGTGTTTCATGAATTACTCATCATCATTCCTCTTTCATGCTAAAAAAAAGCGGGTGTGCCCTAATGGTTCACGCCCTGAACTCTGAGGGAGGAAGTCCTAGGTTCAATTCCTGTACTGCACGTACCTACTGTGTGTGTTATTTCCATAAAGTGCATTCGACTTGTCATAATGTTAGTGTATCCAATGTTAGGTGATAGTTACTGTCATTGTTAGGAGCATGCTCGATTGTAAAGAGTCCAAGACCATGTTTGCATAATGATAGTATCAATCATTACCATTGCAATTTTCCTTCTCTATAGATCTGCAATGGTCTCTATCATGCAATCTGAAATCCCCATGACGATACAGGACTTGTTCATACATTCTGATTGAGCTTCCATTCCCAAATCCTTGGTATTCCTTTTTATGGTCTCTCCACTTTAATCCTTTTTTCCTCAATCACAAGAGGCTAGAATCTTTTGATTGTTTAAATATGGATTTAAAACAAGCGACATAAGTCACACTACCCCTGATTGCTTAGAACAAATCTGGGATCATAGTAAACAAGCTAGTCCTAAGGAACTAAATTCGCACTAAATGATGAAACAAAGTATACAGGTGCACATGCAACTTGGCAGATGACAGCCATTGCAGCATGTACAGCTCTGATGCCATAATGTGCACATCTACTAAATATGGTTATAGAGGAAAAAGCAGTCAAAGAAGAGGATTGCAGAGAAAAAGGTAAACATAGTAGTGATAACAATAATAACGAGAGTAATAATAATACAATAGACGACCTTTCTGAGCGCCGCATTCAAATTCAAGTGTACTATCAAAGATTTCATATTTGAGAGGACAAATCTGAAGAGAGACTAACTCAATCCACATAATATTCTTAAATGTCCAATTCTGCCTGATCTGTAATCTTGTGGCGTAGAATGTAAATGATCACAAGGACCAGTTGGGAAAGCTCACAGCAAAAAATGGTTTCACTGAAGAACTCGATCAAAACAGAATGTTGTGCAACCAAAAGACATGGTTAATAAACATAAAAAATATTCTGAACATATCAGCACAACAATATCACATTCCTGTCTCTTATCACAAGCAAAGGACTGAAGTACTGTTCCATGTCAAAACTTTTCATCCAGCAAGTCAACTACATACATGACCCTTTGTGGCCTGAAAATGAATGCATGTTTACTTTGCTACATGTTCAAAAAATCTTGAACCAAGGAGAACGGGACTCCCATCCCATATACATTGACAAATGTGGTACAAAGGCAGCAGTTGAATAGCTGCAAAGTGTAAATTAAATATTCCATGGCAAGTATTGTTCTTGAGAAAAGCAGATCAAGATCAATCTATGTGCCATTCATGAGGTGACAACTAACCTGAATATTTCAGCTCTAGTATGAACCTCTCAAAGTAAAAACCAGTTGCCAGAAAGTGTATTTCTGGCAAGTGTATTTGCAGAAAGTGCCACTCCATGTCATTTATCCTGCATATTACATATTCAGAGAACTGACGTATCCACAAGATAAGCTATTATAAAAATTTCATACAAAGTTTTATCAAAGATTCTACCTTCAAATCCTACAATTCATAATGGTGGAAGCCCCACGAAAGGGATACACCATACATTTTCTTTTCTCCCCTTTTTGCATTACAAGGGAAGTAGAAACGCACTCACACACCCTGCCAACACAGGCCATGGGATCCTCTAATCCTGAAACATACACAGGAGGTATGTCAAGCCCAGACAGGACTTGAACCTTGGAAATACCTTCACGTGGACAAGTGCATTACTGCTACACCACAGCCCCTCGACACCACAAATCTAAATTTGCTGTTCTTTTATCAAAAGTAACAATCAACTCAAGCTCATTCAAGGGCATTGTAATTGCAACCTCAATGCAGATATCATGAGAAATATCCTTTCTGGAATGATGAATGATTTCATACATCCCCCTCAGGCCTCAAAGTTCCAAAAAGAACCTATTTGAAGTTCTGCTGCATATCTGTTCTGCTGACCATTAGCCACCCACAAGTCTTGATCTACCGTTATGACAGGACTCCAAACTAGAAAGTATAGACCAGGCCTTGGAGCCATCAATGTTTACTTTTATGTCTTTCCCAGTTAGTTGTATCCACAATGCATCCTTCTGAGTCACGAGAGGAGGAAGGAGGTCAGATACAACAGGGAAAATCATTCCAGGAGATGTGATCTGTGAAGACTGCACGCCGCTATTGCCATAAGCTACATCAGCAACAAGTATCCAAATGAGATCTGGATCAATATTGCTCAGAGCAATGAGCGTCTGTGTTGCTAGATCCTGTAGATCAGGAATCCCACAAGCCAATCCAACCACCACAGCTGAAAGCTGATCCAAGGTGGTTGCCAAAGCAGGTGAACTTTTCTTGTTCTTCCCCACATCCCTTAAGCAAGAAAGCACAGCCTGTTGGACTCCAAACAAAGAAGCCGGTGCATAATCTTTATGACCACTCATTGATGTTTCTCTTGAACTCAGAAGAAACTTTCTGCTGACTTTTTTAACTTCAAAACCTGTATCTTGGCAAAGAAAACTGAGGAATCTTGGAACAACATCTTTCTCAAACCGGCGTGTAAAGAAATCACCTCCACAACTATTCACAACGCTGGCAATAACTTCTGATGCCCGAATAAGTACCTGTTAAGATTAACAAGTAAGTACCTTGCTGGCACATTTATATCTGAAGGTAGAAAAGTGCACAGCATTATTGCGCTTACTGAAGGCATGACATGTTTGAGGCATGCAGACAGATGAGGCCAAACTCGATGCATAGTTGGAAGCAGCTTTGGAGGTTCTGAATCGGTGAGCTCAGAAACTTCATTGGTATGCCCGGGGAGGTTAGAAGCCCTTGCCTTCTCTTCTTTCTCAAGTTTGAGTAGTGCATCAAGGAAAGACATAGCAGCTACACCAACCTGTCAAAAGATTACATAGTGATAATCTAAAATCATATTTCTTTGTCAAAATCACTTAAAAAGATAAGATGATATACTTCTGTGATTTCAAGTGCTAAGAGACACTTATGTTGATCCTTTGAAGCTAGCAAAGGGCAACTTGAATTCAGGCAGGATATGACAATTTCCTGCAGTGCCTGACGTGACCTTTCATTTCTTTTCAAATTCGAGGTGATTTCATCCCAGTAACTCATGCTACCGTTTTCATCTGGAACTGCAGATTCTGCACATGAGCAATCATTTCCATGACCATTCAATTGAGCATTGAAACATCAAAGGCAGGCAAACTTAGTAAAGTTACAGTTACCACCATCAGATAATACTATACCAGATTCCTTCCTAGTAACAATGGTTTGCAACATACAGGCACTTTCTGCCTTTGCAGCCTTCACAACCTCTTTTAAAGCCTGAAATTTCAAAAGAAGATCAAATATCTATGCATGAATAGGAAAATATATCAGGAAGATAAAATTGAACACAGCCAAAACAATAACTAAAATAAGTAGACCTTTTTTAAATAATTAATTATAATATTATAATAATAATAATGAAGAACCCCTCAATGGCCATAGCAGAGAATGGAAATGGTAAAAAAAAAAATGGGCTCCAAAGTTCAATTGAATGCATTAAAGTGACCATAGAGGCAACACATCCGACTTCCAAGGCCAAGGATGATTGAGGAGAAGGATATGGACATCTCCAACCCTACCTCTGCCATGTTATCATATACCCTAGAAGGCCAATAATATTTCTTGAGGATTAGGCCAAGCATTATTGTCAAAGTATCTGTAGATTGTCACCATGTCTACAGACTGCATCATATCATTCCATTATAGTATTTCATGACTCTCATATGACTCATATAGTGGATTTTTTCAAACGTACTTCTACATGTGCTACTTCATTTACCTAATAAAACATTCTGCATCCAAACCTTAAAATCTCGAAAACAACACATATTGGAGCAGCTCAAGCCTCTGATGTTGAATATTGAAATGCATGACTGCCATCATGAATCAAAATGGACAAATTGAATGACTGGCAATGGTAGTTAAAGATTATGTGTAATTGTGCTGATATTCATGATTCAATGGACATTCAGCAATCATCGGTTGTTTCATGCACATATGTGTAAACTCTGAAGTTATAAAACTGTATGGCATTAACCACGGCCATAGTTTGAGAAAACACTATTCATCTTAGTTTCTTTTTTTTCTTTATTTTGGATACAAATCTCAAAAATAAAACTAAAATCATTACACGAAATTTACACATTGGAAGAATAAAAAGGATACACGACAGAAATAAAACCCTTCCACATATGTGGGAAACATGCACATGAACTCTGTTTACTTGTTGCTCGTTTTGCATTGCTAATTTCGAACTTGGCACAGTAACATGATCATAATCATTGTGCATTATGATCATTGCTCTTTTTATTGCATCTTCCTTGTGGTGATACAAGTTCTGTCAAGCCAGACATTGCAAAAGAAAGCACTGCATATACCTTTCTTTTTTTTCCCTTTTTTCCCCCTATTTTTGACATCCTAGCATTTGAACAAGGTAAGATATAATCGAGTATACTATAAAATTCATATACTATATAGTCACTACATAGTTGCAACGCAACGCATTGCATAGCATCTGCAACGTACGCAACATGTTGCATTGCAAAACAAAAAATTTGCCCTCTGACATTTGATATTTCATCATTCATGATATGTATTTACTATTATTTGTCATAGTGATTCTCTATGTTTTTATTATGATGTATTAATGATCATGTAAGATGTATCATCATTCATGTATGATGTTTACATTGTTAAATGTTCTGTTATGAATCATGATGTCACATTGTTATTTCATCATTCATGATATGTATTTACTATTATTTGTCATAGTAATTCTCTATGTTTTTACTATGATGTATCAATGATCATGTATGATGTATCATCATTCATGTATGATGTTTATATTGTTAAATATCCCATAGGGATTCGCGGCCTCTGAGACACTCGAGGAGATACACCTTGCAGTTTGGAACTGCAATGGAGATCTATGGACACACCCAGAGAGATTGGAAGAGGTGCGCAAAGGCAAAGACATCATTATGCTCACAGAGACACATGAGAGCCCGGACCGGGGCCTACCTCAAGTCCACGGTTTTCAGTGGGAGTCCACATACAGAGAGTGTACACGTCAGCACACCACCCGAGGATCAGGAGGAGTAGCCATACTCTTTAGAGATGGACTTCAGAGCAGGATACAGATAGTCGCACGTGATTCACAGGCAAGATATCTTTGGATTCGACTGAAGCTCTCGCAGGAGCGGATCATCTTCATAGCATTATGCTACTTTGCTCCTTCTAGCTCACGTTTCGCTATCATAGATCGAGAGGAGGACTCACCATACACTTGCTTGTCAGAAGAGATTACAGAGTACTCTGCATTAGGGGAAGTCTTCCTTATGGGAGACTTCAATGCAAGGACAGGCAATGATCAGTGTGAGATATTTGACCCAGAAGACCCAGAGATACTACATACCATAGAGGATGAGTCTACAGCTCGAGCTTCAGCTGACCCTACACACACTCACTATGGCACTCACCTACTCAGACTAGGCTCTCGACATAATCTCGTTATCTATAACGGGATGACTCAGTGGCCTACCTCAGGAGGATTGACATGCATACCACACTCAGCCACAGATGGCGGGGGAAGTACAGTAGATTACGTCATGGGGTCCAGAGAGGCCATCCACCTACTTACCTCATTCACCATCCCACCCATACCCATTGGGGCCGATCACACATACCTCGCACTCTCCCTGAAGGGAGACACCCCTTTACGCATACCCGAAGCACGCATCCCACACACCACCATCCACTTCACACACGAGCTAGCTCACATATATGCGGCTCAAGTCGAGAAGGGTCTTCTCTTACTTCATCCTGACACTCCACTATCCCTACTCACCTCTCAGATAGCATCAGTTCTTCAGACATCAGCCATCAGCTCCTTCCCACACACCATCCATTCTCGTCACACACCTCCTCCCGGGACTATGCCACAACATCGTTGGTATGATGAGGATTGCAGAGATCTTTACCGCCGACTACGAGCTCAGCGAGCATTGGGAGAGATCACAGAGAGAGAGGCCAAGGGACAGATGAAGACTCTCACACGTCGAAAGAGGCGAGCCTTTGAGGAGGCACAGGAGCTTGAGCTATACCATCTCTTTATGAGTATGGACAGTGCTGCAGCATGGCACAGCCTACGAGAGCCACGCCCGACCACACCTATTGGAGACCCACACACATGGCATGATTATGCTCAGAGGTTATATGAGGTACCTAGGCAGCCTCCCATTCCCCAGCCACTTGAGCCTCGCCCTACTAGTTCTTCTCTCTTCACAGCAAAGATGGTTGAGAGGGCCATACGACGACTGCGACATGGACGTTCGACAGACCACGCGGGATTGCAGAGCGAGCATCTCATATATGCAGCCTCCACTATAGCCCCGTTGATTGCACATGTCTTCAATCGGGCTATAGGAGAGGGCTTCCCAGAGGAGTGGACTAGGCACACCATTGTGCCTATCCACAAATTTGGCGACACCCTGGATCCAGGGAACTACAGGACCATCATGATTGGCCACACCATGGCCAAACTATACGGTGCCATACTTGAGGCAGAGCTCAGCTCATATGCAGAGACTGAGGGGCTACGAGCACGAGGCCAGGCAGGTTTTCGACGAGCTTTCTCTACTATTGATCACATCTTCATTCTGCGCTGCCTCATTGATGGGGCAAGGATGCGGAAGAAGAGGCTATATTGCTGCTTTGTGGACTTCCGCAAAGCTTTTGATACAGTACCGCGGGAGAGGCTCTTCCAACGCCTCCAGAGCTTGGGAGTACCATCAGGGATGATTTGGGCCATCTATGCACTCTATGAGCAGGTGACTGGGAGGGTACGGTGTCCAGGAGGTATGTCTGAGGCCATTGCTAGCACCATCGGTGTTAAGCAAGGCTGCCCACTCTCTCCCACTCTATTTGGTCTCTACATTGACGAGATTGAGGACTACATTCTCCGAGCTGGAGGAGAGGGTGCAGACCTCGCAGGTACACATGTCCACATTTTATTATATGCCGATGACATTGTCTTGATTTCAGAGTCACCCGAGGGATTACAGCGCCACCTTGAGGCCCTGGATGAGTTTTGTACACAGAGGGGCTTGACAGTAAACCTTGGCAAGACCAAGGTCATGATCTTCCACACCTCCCCCATGGTGAGGAATGGAGAAGGATTCAGAGCTGGTGCTGGACAGATTGAGGTGGTCACTTCCTATGTCTATCTCGGAGTCACATTCACGAGCTTGCCTGGCCCCTTCAGCATGAGACAGGCAGCCACCGATAGACTCACACGCGGATATGCAGCTTTAGCCATGTTAGAGCGGAGATGTCACCAAGCACACTTCCAGGAGCCCCGCACGAAGGGCTGGCTATTTGACACACTGGTCAGACCAGCTATGATGTATGCTGCGACGGTTTGGGCCCCAGGTCTCACAGTCACCCAGTGGAGTGCGATCGAGAGGCCACAGGTACGTATGATCTCGCGATTATTTCGTGGGAAACAGTCGGTGCCACATGACATCATCAGGGCAGAGCTAGCTGCACCACCCATGGCAGTAGAGGCACTATTCCAGACTATCTGCTTTATTCAGAGGATTAGGGACCTCCCTACAGATAGACACACACACAGAGCTCTTGAGGCATCTATACAGATATCAGAGTCAGGATATGAGAGAGCTTGGTACACTCAGGTTAGAGTCTGGTTTGATAGTCATGGACTTGATATGGACAGATTGCCGCCTTTTCAGTATGACCCAGACTCACCTCACATCCACCTCTCTCGTCGTGAGAGGAATGTTGTGCTCAGACAGGATCTCTGGCAGCTCTACATTAGTCAGACATGGCACACACCACACATGGGATCGAGACTATCTCACTATCGAGACCAGTTCATAGACATACTAGATGACGGTTTCATTCAGCGACCACGCTACATGGATACTCACATGCCTCATAGCTCGAGGGTAGCGATTGGCCAGCTGAGAGTCTCATCACACCGACTCGAGATTGAGACGGGCAGAGCCGCAGACATTCCCAGAGAGGAGCGGATATGCAGAGTATGCAGAGTAGAGATGGAGGATGAGGAGCACTTTGTATGCAGATGTAGCGCATATGATGGCATCAGAGGCAGATACGAGACTCTGTTTGCAGGGCAGCCCACCCTCCGAGAGATCATGGACTCTAGAGACCAGCGACAGCTCGGGCGATTCTTACTAGAGATACAGAGTCACAAAGATTCCCTACTCCAGCCTACTGTAGCACTCCATACAGGAGGGAGACAGAGTCAGCTCACTGACTTCTTTATTCCACGACGTGCTGCAGCCCTCCCCCCCTCAGCCCACACACCGAGCGGGGTGACTCTTCAGCAGGCTCAGATATCTCGAGCTAGGAGACGACCCCGTGCTATAGGATATCGGGCCCCGAGACTTCACCGACACCAGATTGCGGAGATCCAGGCTTGTGACCATCGCGCCATGGAGGAGAGACGATCCCAGATGATGGCCGATCCCATTGCAGCCATCAGGGTGGCCCTGACTCCACCTCCACCTATGTATCACATATTACACCCACCCACTAGCACAGGATGGAGCTAGTAGTCGTCTTAGATGCATTCTCATGGTTGTTGTACTACCCTTTTGCATATAGACTATCATAGATATCGCACTCCATACACCCCCCACCATTTTCATGGGTATCCCCACATGCATACTACGGAGATCTATATCAGCTTAACCAGTTTCTTTTCAGCACTTTTATCTTTTCTGATTGACAGAAGATACACCCATGTACATCGATTTGTCTCATAGGCCGAGTTCGGCCTCCTAATAGACGTAAAAACACTTTCTTTCTCTCTCTCTCTCTCTCTCTCTCTCTCTCTCTCTCTCTCTCTCTCTCTCTCTCTCTCTCTCTCTCTCTCTCTCTCTCTCTCTCTCTCTCTCTCTCTCTCTCTCTCTCTCTCTCTCTCTCTCTCTCTCTCTCTCTCTCTCTCTCTCTCTCTCTCCCCCCCCCGAGATCCAGACAAGATGAGGACCAGCCGAGTATCAACGGATATGGGTCAGGGCACCACTGGGTACGAAAGACATTTGCTTAAGCTAGGCAGCCGACATCATCTCCTTAGATATAACGGGATGCACTATTGGCCAAGCTCGGGTGGACTTACTTGCTTCCCTCACGGGGGAGGGGAGAGCAAGTTTGACTATATTCTAGGTACCATTTCTAAAGCTTCACTTATTCCCTCACTTCGCATTGGATGACGTCCACTCAGTGCTAACCATACATTTATCACGTTCACACTTTCATCCCTATTCCACTAGACCCTCCCACACTAATCGAGCCACACACCACGAAACACTTTGCACACGAGCTCTCACATGTTTATGCACACCACTTAAATACCGGCCTATTCTCCCTAGACCCATTATCACCACTAGACACACTCACATCACATATGACCACCATCCTACATGACTCAACCCTACACAACTTTCCACACACCACACATACACACCCTCCATGCACGGGATCCATGCAAAGCAACTAGTATGATACAGATTGTTGGGAGCTAAGGAAGCATCTAAGGATTTTAGAGCACAGAGGGGATATTACACTCAGGCAGGCACAACGACGCATGCATTGCCTTACCCGCTGCAAGCGGCAGGAATGGGAGGATAGGCAGGAATGGGATATCTATCCCTTGTTCATGAGTAAGGACAGTGCAATGGCATGACGACACCTGAGAGAGAGGAGACAGCAAACACCCATTCGAGACCAGAGCACTTTGCATAGCTATGCGCAGAGCCTATATGAGATCGCATACCAGCTCCCCATTCCCAGGCCACAAAGCTCACACCCCACTACCTCTGACTTCTTCACATCAACTATGGTGAGCCATGTCATTGCCCATCTACAACATGGAACGGCCCATGACCAATTCGGTTTATAGGCAGAGCATCTCATCTATAGGTGCACAACTCTAGCACCGCTCATTGCCCACCTTTTCAACCGATCACTGGTTGAAGGGTTTCCTGACTCATGGACTGAGCACACCATTGTGCCGATTCATAAGTGAAAGGGTTTGGATGTGGTGGGTACAAGACGCGTGTGTGCCTCAGAAGTGGAAGTGATAGCAAGGAGATGAGGCGATGCTGCTTGGGGGGGGGGAGAGAGAGAGAGAGAGAGAGAGAGAGAGAGAGAGAGAGAGAGAATCAACCAGCTTTTTGGAGGAGCTACAAAATGAAGTGAGAGCCTCAGAGTCTTATTGAGTTATGTTATATAGAACTTTTTAGGCTTGGCCAAGTTCACATTGAACTTGGCCCACGAAATAAAGAATAAGTGACATAACCTTTATAAATAGGCCTATACACATGTATACACTATAAAAGGGTCATTTAGGACTTTATCCCAACAACCTCCCGCTTAAAGGTATCAATGGTGCCTTTAAGCTAAGGGTTCTGTGATGTATGGACGTTAACCAATGTGATCATACCATCCTCAAGCACTTCTCCAATGAAGTGATATCGCACATCAACATGTTTTGTGTGTGCAATGTGCATGGAACATGGCATTCTTTGCCAAACATATGGCACTCTGGCTATCACAACCAAGCATAGGTGCTCTGTCAAGCAAACCAAACTCACCACAAAGACGTGCTAACCACTTGCTTCCTTGGAAGCCTCAGTGGCTGGAATATATTCGGCCTCAGTAGTAGACAAAGCAACAATCTTTTGCAGTCTGCTGCACCATGATACAACACCACTTGCAAGAGTGAAAACATAGCCACTTGTGGATTTGCGTCTATCCAAATCACCTACCATGTCGGAAACACAGAATCCCTTCAGCTCTAATGATCCCTTTCCATAAATGAGGCATTTGTTTTTAGTTCCTTTCAAATATCTCAAGATAGATTTGACTACCTCCCAATGAGCTCTACGAGGATTAGCCATGAACCTGCTAACAACTCCCACTGCATGAGCAATGTCTGGCCGAGTGGCAACCATAGCATACATAAGTGAACCAAAAGCTGATGCATATGGAACACTCTTCATGTAATTGGCTGCATCATCATCTTTGGGACAGCCATCCTTGGAACGCTTAACATGTGGCTGCAATGGCACTCCAAGAGGCTTAACATCAGCCACATTAAATCTGTCAAGCACTTTTTCAATGTACTTTTCTTGGGATAAATGCAAAGTGTCCTGCTGCCTATCCCTTTTTATTCACATACCAAGAATATGCTCAGCTTCCCCAAGGTCTTTCATTGAGAATGCAGAGTTCAGCTGCTGTTTTAGAGCATTCGGTGTGCTCTTTTCCTTCCCAGCCAGGAGCATATCATCTACATACAGTACAAGAATAATTGGGCTGCCATCTTCATCCCTTTTAGTGTACAAACAGTGGTCTGCATGGCTTCTTTTGAACCCATGTTTGAGCATAAATGCATCAAACTTCTTATACCATTGTCTAGGTGTTGGAAATCAATGTACATATGCCATATGGTCCATCTCCAGCAATCCAACTTAGGACTTAGCCTTTTTTTTTTTTTACATTTTGAGGAAAACTTTTTTAGGCTAGATAGATAGAGTTTCATGAGAGCTATTTAGTGATATGCATCATTCTATCATCAAAGGTCAGAATTAGGAGAAAACTCAAACCCTAGTTTCTACCCTAAAATGATAGTATGCATATTTCTAAGGTTCTTGATGTACAATACATAAAAAGCTAGGTTAGATTAGTAGTGGATTTTCACGAGCCCCGCACAAAGGGGTGGCTCTTCAACACTTTAGTTACCCAAGCATTCATGTATGGAGCAGCTATATGGGGACCGGGATTAGCCACATCATCATGGACAGCATTGGAGATGCCGCAGATTCCCATGATTACCAGACTCATCTCTACCAAATCTTCGGTACCCCATGATATCATCAGGGAAGAGCCTGCTGCACCACCGATGCTAGTAGAGGCACTCTTCTAGACAATATGCCTATTACACAAGATCCATAGCATGGACAGAGAGCACATCACTTACAGAGCTTTCCAGGCATCATGCAACATGACACTAGGAGGACACACCTCCTCATGGTATGCATAGACACGGGATTGGCTTGTCCTCCGTGGTTTTGACATAGACAAACTACCACGAGTACAATACGACTCCAAGGGCCCCCACCTATTTACTCTCCCACCAAGAGAGAAATAGGATCATCCATCAAGAGAGATGGCATACATACATATAGAGGACATAAAGGGGACATTGACATCGAAAATGTTTCACTACCGTGAGTTTTATCTACATATCTCAAACCGCAGCTTCATTGAGACTCCACGCTACATGCAAACATACCTACCACACCACCTTCGAGTCGTCATTGGGAAGCTTAGAGTTTCATCACATCAACTCGAGATCGAGAGGGATCGAGCTAGAGGAGTCCCTCGACAGGAGAGGTGGTGCCGAGTATGCCATACAAAGATAGAGAGTGAGGAGCACATGTTATCAAATGCCAAGCATACTCGAACCTATGGGCAGAGTTCTAGATAGAGAAGTCAATCCAGTTCTACATGACCACTGGAGACTAGCGGATCATTAGGGCGTTTCGTCATGACTGCATATGAGACACAAGATCAGATGCTACAACCTAACCACCAAACACGAGTGAGTACCAAGAAGACTATTACTCAGTTTCTTCAGTGAGTTGGGCCGCATCAAACGAGCCAGCCTCCCAGAGACATAGGGCTCACACTCCAACACGCAACGACACAGAGAGTGCGACGCCGACCACATATGGTTGGGTAACGACGACCACGACTCCGCCGTGAGGATATCTCACACATCACGATAGCCCATGACTACATAGTGGAGCACAAGCCAACCACCACCACTTGGACAGCCTTCCTCCAGGAGGTACTCATACTGCTCCCAATGTACCACATACCCCACCCACCTCCACCCATCATCAATAGTTAAGATATACACATTCACACCCTCATGGGTCCCTTTGTATTAGGTGGTCATTATCTCTTGAGTCAGAGCCATGGTCCTCCCTGGCACCACTATGTTATCCCCACTACCTCCTCATTACCAAGTACAACATCCTTTGTTGTTTTCAGCCTACACAATTTCGTGTAGCGAGTATTTTTCTTTCCATTGCTACACACATTACCAGAGTTCTATATGATTTTCTCTCATACGCCAAGTTTGGCCTTTGGAAGACGTTACTCTCTCTCTCTCTCTCTCTCCCTCTCTCTCTCTCTCCCTCCCTCCCTCTCTCTCTCTCTCTCTCTCTCTCTCTCTCTCTCTCTCTCTCTCTCTCTCTCTCTCTCTCTCTCTCTCTCTCTCTCTCTCTCTCTCTCTCTCTCTCTCTCTCTCTCTCTCTCTCTCTCTCTCTCTCTCTCTCTCTCTCTCTCTCTCTCTCTCTCTCTCTCTGTATATATATCTATATCTATCTATCTATCTATCTATATATATATATATATATATATATATATATATATATATATATATATATATATATATATATATATATATCGCACTCCATACACCCCCCACTTTCATGGGTATCTCCACATGCATACTAAAGAGATCTATATCAGCTTTACCAGTTTTTTCAACACGTTTATGTTTTCCGATTGACAAAAGATACACGCATGTAGATCGATTTGTCTCATAGGCGGAGTTCGACCTCCTAATAGACGTAAAAACACTCTCCTCCCTCCCTCCCTCCCTCTCTCTCTCTCTCTCTCTCTCTCTCTCTCTCTCTCTCTCTCTCTAATATCATGGATTTGACATAGACAGACTACCACCACTGCAGTACGACTTACAAGCCCCCACCTATTCGCTCTCCCACCAGGAGCGAAACCAATCATTCGCAAGGGGATATGGCATACATATATACAAAGGACATGGATTAGCCCCAAGGATACATTGCCACCGAAAATGCTCCACTACCACGACCATTTTCTACAGATCTCAGACAAGGGCTTCATTGAGACTCTACGATACATGCAGACTTACTTACCACACCACCTCCGAGTCATCATTGGGCAGCTTCAAGTTTCATCACGTAAGCTTGAGATCGAGAGGGGTCGGACCAGGCGAGTACCTAGAGAGAAGTGGTGCCCAATATGAAGTACAGAGATAGAGAATGAGGAGCACTTTGTCACGAGATGCCGAGCATACTAAGATCTACGAGCACAGTTCCAATAGAGGAGTCACTACAGTTGTGCATGACCATTGGAGACCAACGGAGGTTGGGAATATTCTTCACAGCAGCGTATGAGAGACGAGAGCAGTTGCTATAGCCCACACATCAGACACGATAAGTACACAGCAGACCATTACTCGGTTCTTTCAACGAGATGCTACATCAAACCAGCCCACCTTCCAGAGTCATAGGGCTGCCCCGCCGTCTGCTTCATCCCGCCGTCTGCTTCATCCCGCCGTCTGCTGCCTCTGTCCATGACCTGCGCAACCCTAGCCCGCCGTTTACTTCATCCCGTCCAGCTGCTGCCTCGGCCCGCCTCTCTGCCTGCTCTCTGACGTGCACCCTATCCGCCCTCTAACGGGATATGGAAAACCCTAACCCATCTGCCCGCCCGTGGAAGCTCTGAACCCCGCCGCTTACCTCAGCCCGACGCCTGCTCAGATGTCAAACCCTAAACCCTAAGCTCGTCAACCTCTATCCACCCGCCCTCGTCAACCATGCCCCTTAGTGTGCCTCCATTCTTCAACCTCTGCCCACCTACATTAAACCCTAACCCGCACCCCTGCCTGATCCAAGCTTAACCCTAAACTGCCCCCTGCCCGACCCAACCCCGACCCTGCTCGACACACAACCGAGCTTGCCCAACCCATCCCATGCCCGACCCGACCTTGCTCCCACACCTAAAATATGTGCAATCCTAACCCTAACCCTAACCTGAACCCTAACTCCAAAACCCAACCCTAATCCTAAACCATAAAAAACCTCTCTCTCTCTCTCTCTCTCTCTCTCTCTCTCTCTCTCTCTCTCTCTCTCTCTCTCTCTCTCTCTCTCTCTCTCTCTCTCTCTCTCTCTCTCTCTCTCTCTCTCTCTCTCTCTCTCTCTCTCTCTCTCTCTCTCTCTCTCTCTCTCTCTCTCTCTCTCTCTCTCTCTCATGGCTCCCATGGATAGGAGGGAAGTGGACGAACTTATCGCTAGAGCTCTCAAAGAGGCCAAAAAAGAAGAAGACCGCAACCTCAATATGGAGATACGAAAAATTATGGAAAAGTTCAAAGGACTCGAAGAACAAGTGATGGATAAAGTCAAAGGACTCGAAGAACAAGTAAAGACTCTCACAGAAGAACGAGACAATTGGAGGACAGCCTATAAGCACCTGAAAGAAGAGGGAGAGATCTCCTACGTGGAGACACTCAAAGAAGAAATAAGGAAGGAAATCAAAACGGAGGTGGAATCCACACGAGAATCGTGGGTCGAAGTAGTACACAAAAGGGTTAAGAAAGAAGTTACGGAAGACGTGCAAAAAGAAGAACTCACACGAGTCCAGGATACACTTGAGGAGGAGAGGCTTCGACACACTCGAAAACTTCACATTCGGATTACAAGCCTACCCGAGGGTGCATCACCAGAGGCAGATGCAACTGACATTTGTCGTGGACTTGGATATGAGAGCATGCCCTTCACAGGCGCATGGAGGGTTGGGAGGGATACATCGAGTTCACGAGCACTCATCCTTAAGATGAGCTCTGAGGAGGCACGGACGGCATTCTTTAGACGTCGATCAGTACTACGTGGACTACCACGCGGCGCCCTCTACATGGACGAGGACCTCATGAGGATGCAGGTGGCACACCGACGCGCTTGCATGCCACAGATACTCCAGTCACGCCGAGAGGGGAGAAAGGCCTTTTACCGGGACGGTAAGGTCTTCATAGATGGACGCCCTATCAAATAGGGCAATGCGGCCTATGAGACATCACTACACCAGGAGACACCACTGAGAGGAGCAGTGTGGAACTGCAACGGGGCACTCTGGACGCGACCAGACAAACTCGAGGAGATCCTGGCATCACATGACTTTGCGTGCATCACACAGACACACGAGCCCAGAGAGAGGTCTACCACGCATTGCAGGTTTTCATTGGGATTCTGCATTCAGGACCACGACGAGACAGAGTACAGTGCGAGGATCAAGAGGAGTGGCCATCATATTTCGACAGGAGATACAGAGCCGGATCCATATTATAGGTAGAGATGAGGAGGCACGATACATGTGGGTTCGCATGGAGATAGCACAGGGGGATTGGATTTACATTGCTATATGCTACTTCCCACCAGGCGGGTCTCGATACGCAGCACAGGATCTTGGGGGACCGACCAGAGACAGAGACTCACCATACACAGCGCTCTCCGAGGAGATACTATATTACAGCACACTAGGTGAAGTCTTCCTTATGGGGGACTTCAATGGCCGCGCTCAATCACATCAGTGCGAGGCATATGACATGGATCACCCACATCTCATGAGGGCCAGAGACCCGGATGAGATGAGCACCAACAGAGTATCGACAGATATAGGTCAGGACACCACAAGCTATGGAAGACATCTACTCGAGCTAGGCAGCCGGCACCATCTCGTTATATATAACGGGATGAATCGTTGGCCAGGTTCGGGCGGATTTACTTGCTTCCCTCACGGGGGAGGCGAGAGCACAGTCGACTACATTTTGGGTACCACCTCTGGAGCTTCACTCATCACCTCACTTACTATTGGACAACGCCCACTTGGTGCTGACCATACATTTATCACATTCACACTTTCATCTCCTATTCCATTAGATCCTCCGTCACCCACTGAGGCACACATCACGATACACTTCACACACGAGCTCTCACACGTTTATACACACCATTTACACACCCGCCTACTCTCCCTCGATCCACTCTCACCCTTGGACACTTACATCACAGTTCACCACCATCCTACACGACTCAGCTCTCTGCAGTTTCCCACACCACACACATATACACCCTCCACGCATAGGTTCCATGCGTCAGAACCGTTGGTATGATGCATATTGCCGCGAGCTACGGAAGCACCTACGCATTTTAGAGCATAGAGGGGATATTACACACACACAGGCACAGCGTCGCATGCAGAGCCTTACTTGCCACAAACGGCATGCTTGGAAAGAGAGACACTACTGGGATATTTATCATTTACTCATGAGTCGAGACAGTGCAGTGGCATGGTGACATTTGAGAGAGAGGAGACAGCAGACACCCATCCGAGACACGAGCACTTGGCATAGCTATGCACAGAGCCTATACGAGATCCGAGACAAGCCCCCCATTCCTAGACCACAGAGCTCACGGCCTACTATATCTGACTTCTTCACACCCACTATGGTGGGACACGCTATTGCCCGTCTACAGCATGGCAGGGCCCATGACCTTTTCGCTTTACAGGCTGAGCATCTCATCTACGAAGGCACGACCCTTGCACCGCTCATTGCCCACCTCTTCAACCATGCACTTGTTGAAGGATTCCCTGACTCATGGACTGAGCACATCATAGTGCCCATTCATAAGTCAGGAGATACTATGGATCTAACTACATACCGAACGATCATGATTGGCCCTATATTGGCCAAGTTATATGGGGCGGTACTGGAGACAGAGTTGAGTACTCTCGCTGAGAGGAAGGGTATCAGGGCTCAAGGACAAGCAGGCTTCAAACGAGATTACTCTACCATTGACCACATCTTCACTCTGAGATGCCTGATCGACCAGGCAAGGGTGAGGAAGAGGAGATTATATTGCTGCTTTGTGGACTTCTGCAAAGCATTTGACACCGTTCCCAGGGGACGACTACTTGATATCGGAGCCCCAGAGGAGATGATATGGGGATCTATGACTTATACGAGAGAGTATCTGGCAAGAGTCAGATGTCCCGAGGGCTTATCTCATCCACTTGCTAGCACTATCGGGGTGAAGCAAGGATGCCCTCTTTCACCCACCCTCTTTGGTCTCTACATTGATGAGATAGTAGACTACATATAGGAGCAGGGGGGTGATGGCATTGAGGTACGCGGGTCCACTGTCCATATTCTTTTATATGCTGATGATATTGTATTGGTTTCAGAGTCTGGAGAAGGTCTACAACATCATCTACATGGCCTAGATGACTTTTGCACACACAGAGGGTTATCTGTGAGCCTTGGTAAAACCAAGGTCATGATCTTTCATACATCGGAAGAGGTACGCAAACATAGTTTGTTCACATCAGCGGGTGGACCGATTGAGGTAGTCGGATCATATGTTTACTTGGGAGTGACATTTACAGCAGCATCATGGGTCTTCTCTTTGTCTCCGGCAATACGTGACCGCATCATACGTGGGTATGCAGCACTTGCCTTGATGGAGAGACAGTGCCACCATGCATATTTTCAGGAGCCCCGCACAAAGGGGTGGCTCTTCAACACTTTGGTTACACTAGCGCTCATGTATGGGGCAGCCATATGGGGACTAGGATTAGCCACATCAGTATGGACAGCATTAGAGAGGCCATAGATCCTCATGATTTCTAGACTTATCCGGAGCAAGCCTTTAGTACCACATGATATCATTAGAGCAGAGCTCGCTGCACCACCGATGCTAGTTGAGGCACTATTCCAGACAGTATGCCTATTACACAGACTCCGCCGCATGGGTATAGAGTGCATTGCTTATCGGGCTTTCTAGGCATCACGGGACATGGCATTAGTAGGCGACACCCCCTCATGGTATGCATAGACACGAGACTGGCTGGCCCACCACGGCTTTGACATAGACAGACTACCACCACTACAGTACGACTCACATGCACTCACCTACTCGCTCTCTCATCAAGATAGGAATAGGATCATTCGTCACGAGATATGGCATACATACATACAGAGGACATGGGTGAGCCCTAGGGGTACATTGCCACCGAAAATGCTCTATTACCGTGAGCATTTTCTACATATATCGAACGAGGGCTTCATCGAGATTCCGAGATACATGCAGACATATCTACCCCACTAGCTTCGAGTCATCATTGGGAAGCTCCGGGTTTCATCACATCAGCTCGAGATTGAGAGGGGTCAATCAAGGGGAGTCCCCCCCTGAGGAGAGGTGGTGCCCAGTATGCGAGACAGAGGTAGAGAGTGAGGAGCATTTTGTTATCAGATGCCCAGCATATGTAGACCTACGAGCACAGTTCAAGATAGAGGAGTCACTCCAGTTATGCATGACTATGGGACACCAGCGACGCTTGGGACGCTTCCTCGCAGCAGCATACGAGAGGCGAGATCGGTCACTCCAGCCCACACATCAGCCACGGGTGAGTACGCACTTGACCATTACCCAGTTTTTTCAGCGAGCTGAGCTACATCAAAGAGGTCCATCTATAGGGCTCACGCTCCACCAGGCAGCAGCACAGAGAGCACGGCGCCGACCACGCATGGGCAGATATCATCGACCACGACTGTATCAGGAGGATATCTCACGCATCAGGACAGCCTACGACCACATGATGGAGCATAGGCGCACCACCACCCCATGGGTTGTCTTCCTTCAGGAGGCACACATACCACCCCTGATGTACCACATACTACACCCACCTCCACCCAATCACCGGTAGCTAGGGTGTATTACTCACACTTTTACTCACATGTCCCCCATGTATTAGGTGGCCACTATCTGCGGAGTCAGAGCCACATCTCCCCATCCTTTTCCAGCCTTATATATATCTTTGTGTCGCGATATACCTTTTATTTCATTTCATCCTCTACACAGGGTTACTACACTTGTACATGGTTTTTGTCTCATAGGCCAAGTTTGGCCTCTGGCCCTCCAGAAGACGTTAATATGACTTTCTCTCTCTCTCTCTCTCTCTCTCTCTCTCTCTCTCTCTCTCTCTCTCTCTCTCTCTCTCTCTCTCTCTCTCTCTCTCTCTCTCTCTCTCTCTCTCTCTCTCTCTCTCTCTCTCTCTCTCTCTCTCTCTCTCTCTCTCTCTCTCTCTCTCTCTCTCTCTCTCTCTCTCTCTCTTTCAGACAACAGGAAGAGAAGACAAGCTTAATGTCACCATCAGAGACAACAAGAATAGAAGACAAGCTTAATGCCTACAGTTATTAGCCACTCGCAACCTTGTTCCATCGCGCATCAAGCGCGCTGCCGTCTCCATCGCAAGTCTTTAGGCTAAGCACACTGAGCATTTTTCCATCTCCTAAGGCCACGACCGCTATGGCTAAGGAGGATTCGACAAAAATGGAGGACAAATTGACCATAGCTATCAAAGAAAACAAGAAGATGGTTGACTCAACTATCACAATCATCATCAACCACCTCTCAAAGCTCGAGAAACAAGTAGAAACATATCATAAAGAGAGGGAAACATGGAAGAAAGAGAAAGAAGAGTGGGAGAGGGAGAGCAAGAAAGCAAAAGAAGAATGGGCTAAGGAGAGAGCAACCATGAAAGAGGAATTGGAGCTCCTCAAAGCTTCGATGGTCTCTCTCACACCCGAACAGGGAGAGATTAATATGAACAAGACAGAAGCTCTCAAAGAAGAACTCACCAAAGCCTTGACCGCGAGCATGGAAAACAAGCTAGAAGCTACCAAAGAAGAGTGGATCGACATAGTGAAGAAGAACATCAAAAAAGAAGCCAAAGAGGAAGCACAAACAGAAGCCCATCGTCTCAATGTACGCATCACAGGCATTGTAAAAAAAAGAGGGCTCTACCCCCAAGTCCGATGGGAAGACACTATGCAAGATGCTTGGCTACAAAAGAGTCCCCCCCGTTCATCAAGTCTTGGAGGACAGGGCGAGACCCCACGAAAAAGAGAGCTCTCATTCTACACTTCCCCTCCGAAAATGTAAGATCTACTTTCCTTCGCAAGAGGGTGATTTTGAGAGCACTTGATGGCGCCCCCCCCCCCCCCCCCATCTACCTTGATGATGATCTCACACCCATGCAAGTAGCACATCGCCGGGCATGCATGCTGAGAGTACACCAAGCTCGCAAAGAAGGAGAAAAGGCTTCATACAGATATGGTCATGCCATCATTGATGGCAAGGTCATCCCATAGGGATTCGCGGCTTGTGAGACACTCGAGGAGATACACCTTGCAATTTGGAACTCCAATGGAGATCTATGGACACACCCAAAGAGGCTAGAAGAGGTGCGCAGAGGCAGAGACACATGAGAGCCAAGACCAGATCTTACCTCGAGTCCACGGTTTCCAGTGGGAGTCCAAATACAGAGAGTGTACACGTCAGCGCACCACCAGAGGATCAGGAGTAGCCATACTCTTCAGAGATGGATTTTAGAGAAGGATACACATAATCGCACGTGACTCACAAGCCAGATATCTTTGGATTCGGCTCAAGCTCTCACAAGAGCGGATTATCTTCATAGCGTTATGCTACTTTGCTCCTTCTAGCTCGCAGTTCGCTATCATAGATCGAGAGGAGGATTCACCATACACTTGTTTGTCATAAGAGATTACAGAGTACTCTGCATTAGGGGAAGTCTTCCTTATGGGAGACTTCAATGCAAGGACAGGCAGTGATCAATGTGAGATATTTGACCCAGAAGACCCACAGATATTGCATACCATAGAGGATGAGTCTACAGCTCGAGCTTCAGCTGACTCTACACACACTCACTATGGCACTCACCTACTCAAACTAGGCTCTCGACATAACCTCGTTATCTATAACGGGATGGCTCAGTGGCCTACATCAGGAGGATTGACATGCATACCACACTCAGTCGCAGATGGCGGGGGGAGTACAGTAGATTACATCATGGGATCCAGAGAGGCCATCCACCTACTTACCTCATTCACCATCCCACCCATACCCATTGGAGCCGATCACATGTACCTCACGCTCTCCCTCAAGGGAGACATCCCTACACCCACACCTGCAGCACGCATCCCACACACCACCATCCATTTCACACACGAGCTAGCTCACATATATGTGGCTCGAGTCGAGAAGGATCTTCTCTTGCTTCATCCTGACACTCCACTATCCCTACTCACCTCATAGATAGCATCAGTCCTTCATACATCAGCCATCAGCTCCTTCCCACACACCATCCATTCAGGTCACACACCTCCTCCCGAGACTATGCCACAACATCGCTGGTATGATGAGGAATGCAGAGACCTTTACCGCCGACCACGAGCTCAACGAGCATTGGGAGAGATCAGAGAGAGAGAGAGAGAGGCAAGGGGATGGATGAAGACCCTCACACATCAAAAGAGGCGAGCCTTTGAGGAGGCACAGAAGCTTGAGCTATATCATCTCTTTATGAATATGGACAGTGTTGTAGCATGGCGTACCCTACGACAACCACGCCCGACCACACCTATTGGGGACC
>CM035439.1:116436328-116441328 GCA_020310875.1 Ceratopteris richardii | reverse complement strand
AAATCATCAAAATAGATCATACAAAATACCTACACTCAAGAGGGCACACCAATGTCACATCCATGAAACATTGTATGGCCATATCTTATATATCATATGGAACAACCAATTTCCCAAGGAACTCTATTTCATATCCACAAAACACTTCACTACTCATACAATATAGAGACTCCAGGGCCCAAAAGTTATTCTCACAGCATACCAAATGGCCCTTTTTTTCCAAAGGTTACTTGGCGAGGCTCAACAAAAGAAAGTCATGTGCATAAAGAATGACAGTGAATAAACCTAAACATAATGTGGCTTTCTCAAAAGGTCTAAATGTTGACGGGCTGCCAAAAATCAAAAATTATCTTACTTGAGTACTGAACTTCTCTAAATTGAGAAGAAAAAGTTATACCCTCAGCATAGGCAAGGTGTTAGCAGAGTGAGCTTGACGGGCAGGAATTTCAAGTTCCAAGGAAATGCTTTGCATCTACAGGAAATGAAGAAAAATTGCATTAGAGGCCCTGCCAATCCCCGTAGTCTGCACTCATCAAGTTCTCATCTTACTGGCTCTTGCAAAAGTGTAACAAGATCCTGACCAGCCCCAGTATATCGCAACACAGCCACAAGCATGTTGGGTGCATTGGGAAAGAATTCAATGTGCCTTAACTGCCTGCATAAAGCATCTACAATATAATCTGTATTTGCCACAATCAAAGACCTTACCTGAAAAGCAGGATTCACATGTGACAACGTGTTGGTGCATTATAACAAAGAAGATAGTGAATAAAACTTTTTATTCATCAAAATTGCTTACAGAAGGATAAGCACATGCAGAAGAAACTGTACGCAAGACTAAGTCTGCAGTGCTACTGACAAAGAGGCTTGTACAGCCTAGTCTTTCAAGAAGAAGATACAAAACAGATCCCAAAAAACCCAGCTCTTCAAACAGCTTGCCAACAGACATTGCCAGAACACCTATGCCTTCTAACATGACCTGAATAAAACAAATAGTGACATTAATTTATAGTTCCATGCCTATAACAAAATGTGATATTCTCATGCTGAGTTTACCTGCTGAAGATATACATTATCCTTCAGAATATGCCCATGTTCTGCTTCAGAGACATCAATTGGGTCTATCGGAAGCTTCCAGATAAAATCAGAGGAAAATTCATGGAGAACAACACCAATATAGTTCCCTAGAGCTTCACGAGGCATGTTGTGCGCTAACTCCTTCCAACCATGTAGAGAACATGAAGATTGAATACCATTTATATTTTCTTTGTTGGAAGCATCACCAACATCTGTAGAAACATTGCTTTTACACTGAAGAGGATGCTTAACAAATGGTAAACATGAATCATCTATCCAAAGACCCGAAGCTCCATAACACACTTCATTCAGCACTGCAGTACACATTGCTGCTCTGCGTTGCCACTGTCCAATGAACCGATTACCATGTATGTCTCCCTTACTATCGAAGGGACTGTATCGAAGTGGCACCAACAATTCTTCAATAAGTACAAAAAGGTTTCTGCCACCTTCAGATCCTGCAAAGCACAACCACAATTGAAGTTGAATTTTAAATGAGCAAATGCTGAACAGACTTCACCTTGTTCAAAGTCTCCTTCACAGAAGATATTCAACATGCATGCCATGTTCTACACAAGAACATCTTTTCATTGACTGCAGGTGTTTGATAATGCCCGTAAGTACAAATTATAATAGATGTTCGAACGTGACAAAGTCGTAAGGATGTGTACGGAAAGAGTGTGCTAACTCCTCCGATTAAAAATCATGAGCTCTTTACAGATAGGACGTATTCCTTCTGTCAAATTATCCTTAAAAAATAAGCCATTCTGGCAGTTTCAAGATGCCACTAGCTTTCATGTGGAGAATCTCTTACCAAGCATTGAAGAAAGTCCAACAAAGCGGATAACTCCTGCAATTTCAGGATAAAATTTGCATTGATTAGTTTGGCGAAACCATGGTGGCAGTCGTGGTAATCTATGTGGCTCTGAGTCGCGTACTGTTGAGCTAGGCACAAGATCGTTTGAGAACTCTATGCCAGAATGTAGATTTCTAAAATTATCTTTTGATAATGAGCTGTTCCCCGTGTTAACCACCTTTTCTTCACTACTATCAATAATCTGTGGGATATGAGCTATAGAGCCTCTATCTGCAATATGGAGTTGTTGCAAGGTGCCAATAGATGCTAAATTGATACTAAAACACTGAGAGATCACATCTACAAACTGTGCAGTAGCAGTCTGTACATTGAACAGAGAAAAAACTCAATTAGTACAGTATTTGTCACACTAGTTCACAGCAGCAACTCTTATTGCATACATTGACCAGAAAACCTTTTGTATTGGAAACCTCAATTCTATGATTAAATAGAAGATCATACAAATGACTTACTGGAGACTGAAAGATGCACTCAGAAACAACATTTGGACCAGCAAAATATATTGCAGAAAGAAGCTGTCGTGCAAGAAATGCACAAACGTTTTCATCCCATGAATGTATTGCTTTAGGAAGCTTTTCGAGTAACCTGTCATACCAATCTTGGATAAAATGAATCTAAAAACCATCAAGGTTGAAATCAACTAAATATGGCATAAACAAGCCCTCATAAGCTCACACTGCATGTTTTTGTACACACCTCAAGATAATCTCTCTTAGTCCACCTTTGGAAAAAGCACATGTTTTGTTCCCATCTGCAACAAGGGACGTGAGAAACATTTGTGCTACAGATGCAACATGTGGAAAAGTGTCACATGCCATTGCCAATAAGCTTTCCTGGTTGTATTAGATCAGAAGTTAGACCAATTCACCCCCATTAAAGATTGCTCAAGCTTGTAAAATTAGAATAATGAAGTTAGATACATGCCAAAAGAGTTGTGATGAAATCTCCTAAAGAAATCCGGCAAGATGAAATCAAAAGAACAGCACTCTCTGCCGCAGCAACTCTCACAGATGGTGAAGAATGGTGGCACAACTGCAGATAAAGAAAATCCTGTCAGACCCCTATCTCATACCAGTTTCCGAAGCCATTCAAAATGTTGACCTCCTGTTGACTTACTGCAGGAAAGCAGAAAGCTAGTAAAGTCTTGACTTGTCTGACAGTGAAGTCCAGCCAATGCTTATTTCTATCAACATGAAAAACGTTTGCTTCATTCTTGTGTACTGGAATATTCTCAAATGTCTCTCCACTAGAGGAGTCTGAGGAGATGCATTTGTTACCAGGCATTAGCAATACATCAGTGTTGCTGTTATCTTCATGTAAATATGAAACGTTACGGATTGTTTCCAACGCTGCTTCGACAGAGATACTCATTGCAGGACTGGTAGTGCTAGCATAAGAATCATCTGGCCTTAAGCCAACACCTAGAAGCACTTTGTTTCTTTCATCTGCTAGAACTAATGCAAGAAGCTCTGAAAGAGCTCTTATAGACTGTTCGAGTGCTGCAGGGCTTCCTGCAGCACCAACAGGATATGAAAGTTCTGATACATTGAGATTTGATCTCTTTGAGCTTTGCAATGATTTGACAAGACGACTAGAAACACCAGGCAAGAAGAAAGCCAGTGCATCTGGAGCACCCACCTACAAGGTTAGAGGAAAAAAGGGGGAAACATTAATCAGCAAATCCAGAAACCATTGATTTATCAAAATCTAGCATATCACTATTTTGCCAGGAACAAAGCATAATCATGAGATATTCAGCCAACTGATCTCTTTAGATTCCAACATGCAGCCACGTAATAAATGTATGGATATATAATAAGCATTGAGAGTGACAAAAGAACTACAAACGAAATTTAAGTGCCACTACTTATTCACAGCTCCAGCACAAACTAACCTTAAATCCATTATGCCTTACGTTAGTGAATCAAGTGAAAACCATGAATCTTAACTCCCTATTCACAAGCAATTGATCCTAAAAGAATCAAGTGAAAACCATGAATCTTAACTCCCTATTCACAAGCAAACAGAACCTAAAAGAAACCGCAGGAATACTTTTAGTGAGAACTAATCCTTATTGTCCAGCATAGACCCAAGGAAACCCATTCAGGGAGGTTGAGGCTTGAGCCAATGTTTGCCTATTCTGCTCCCAAGAAAATTGACAATGTGGTTATGCTTTTAATCCACATCTTTATGTTAAGGGGACCAAGTCCAACTGCTTTTATGCAATACAGAGGAGGATACCCATATTCATTTCGTAGCTCACCCAGTGCATCACCAGAGGAAAATACATAATGTAATGCCTTCAGTGTTCTTTCAGTAAGCCTATTCCAACGTTCATGACCATTTCCCAAGAGATATACGACCCTCATAACCCCTTGATATGAAATGAGTATTTAACTTTATCAGAATATATTTTCCAAAAAAAGACTAGTATTTTCACTTCAGGATTCACTTAGAAGATCATCTTATTAAGGCAATACACAGATTTCACAAAATGAAAAAACATGAGCAAGAAAATATACCTGAAGCAATGAGCTCTAATTAACCTTGACTCAACTTGAGATAACCACACATGTATGAGACAGAAATAAATACACTTTCATGAGCTCAGAAAATCTAAGTTTACACAATTACCTTCAGGATCAAGATTCGTAGTGTTGCAATGGCGTTTACTCGTAAACTCGTGCTGCCAGTTCTTCCTTTGAAACTTTCATTTTCTGAAATCTAAAATGTACACGATCAATAACATGCATTGTTTGGATTTTTCACAAGAGCAGGCAATGGAGTTCAAAAATTTCAGATTTTACTTGAAAACTTCATGTCATATACCAAGAAACCAGCAGTCAAAATTGTAACTGCACTAACAGCTTGCTAGGAATGGAAACTTAACAGTGAAAGCAATTCAGTAGACTCTTAACACACCTGAAGAAATACAGAGAACAAATGACCAACAGCTGCTGACATGTTTTCAGACTGTAGAAATTCTATCAAGCAGTCCTCGTGACATTCACTCATATCATCTCCACCATCACACTCGACTTTCTGT
>CM035439.1:116331328-116428828 GCA_020310875.1 Ceratopteris richardii | reverse complement strand
TAAGAACTAATATGATCATACCAAAAAACTACACATAATAATGAGCAAAAAGCAACTAATGTTTTGGCAAATAAAACAAGCAATGTTGTGCCAATCCAACAAGTACGCTCGACTGACATTGATGTGAACTAAGAAAGAAATGCTTGTATAAGTGGATATATGTTATGTCTCTGAGCTCATTGAACATTGTGATGGACTATTTTGGTTATTTGTGAGCATGGGTCCACCTAGTGTGAATTGGGATAGTTGGGCAAGAGTCCTATAAATAGGACTATTGGAGCTTATTTGAGATATTCATGTGTGTAGAAGACTTAGACTCCTGGCTCTTGAGCAGAGTCACCTACCCACTTGTATGGTGCGTGCATTGTGGTATGGGACATTATTATTGAGGTGATGGTCGTCATGTATGGCTACAAGCTCCCAAGCTCGAGGGTGGGTTGTTGTGGACTCTATGGTTGGGCGGCGAGTCTAATGTCCCTTCCTTATGTTGGCAAATATGACTTGCACTTTGCCTTGGGTTGCAAGATGGATACTTGAGGGATCTAAGATTGGTATGAGAGTACAAGGGGGACCAAAGCATAGCGAGGTGTGCACACCCACTAAAGCTCATGGAGCTAGGATGGTTCAATGGCCAGCCTAACATGTTCTTTAATCCCCTACATGGGGTGGCATGGGATGCTTTTTGTAGAAGACAAGGATAAGGGAGGCACTGCAAGCCAATGGTTGGAGGCAAAGTAAGTCTTTCACCTTGTTTGTGTCCATGTTTATGGGCGGCTAAGTAGGCAAGTATTTTTGTTGTCCTTTCCACGAGGATTGCCCCAAGAGGATTGCCTTCTCCTACCCAAAAGGAGAAGATACAGACTATGTGGGCTGCCTTCTTGTGGGCCGAAATTCTGATTCCCATGAGCTTGTTGATATGATGCCATAGCTAGCAACCATCCTTATATTGTTTGTTGGTTTATGTGTGGAGAGGCGAGGAGGACACATGAATGCCTTGAGTTCACTCCCCTAAAATTAGGGGGCCATGGATGTCCAAGATTAAAGGGAGGACACAACTCCCTTCATTATGTCACCTTGCTACAAGACAAGTGTCCTTTTCCCTATAAGAGAAAGAGAAAGCCAAGAATATTGCTTTGATGTAAGAGAGTCTAGATACTGATAGAGATGAGTCTAGTTTTGGGTTTGTTTCTAGATGACGCAAATCTAATTTACCCCTAGAGGAATAATCTACAAAGAGGCTATCTTTTAGATTGCTAAACAAAAAACAAATAAATAAACTTCAAAAGAAAATCAATTAATATATTGTCAAACACAACAACATCAGCAAAAGACATACATATGTGTTTTTCTAACACTTTTTTGGTTGACTAATTTAAACTATAAAACAAAAAATAAATAAAATTAATAATAATAACAATGACACTAATCTAAAGAAAATAAATATCATTAATAAAAAAGGAAAAGAAATAAATAAATGAAAAAATAGAAAGGAGTAAAAAGATGAACAAGCACAAAAACAAATGCATCTCCAACTTCTGTGTTTGTCCAAAACAAGAAGTATCGGAATTCAAACTTTATCATGCATAGCTTGGACGAATAGAATTTATATCTATTTCCAATTATCATCTTCGACTAGACTAGGAGTACTAGTACTTGGCATTAAGAGAGTTTGGAAGTACAGTGATGACTCTTCACTTTAGAGTTGGAAGCGATAGGGATAAATCTAATAAGAAGATCAACTCCTTACTTTGGTCTTTTGACATGAGGATGATGATCTAACACCATTGAGTAAGGTTGGTAGTCAAGGCTTATCTCAATCTCAAAAGGAATGCTTATGCACATTGCATTCAAATGGCATACTAAGGGAAAGAGAAATGATTAGAGTTTGGACTAGAGTGCCAACAAAGATTCTTCCAAGGAACTTAGACCAACTTATATATGGATGCCAAACCAAGATCAACTTGGATAGCGAGATGTAAAGATTTCATTCTACTGCCAAAAACTTCTTAGATGTGAACTAGGATGATGGATTTGCATAGGACACAAGAATGGTTTAAGACAAAACTCTACTATGAGATCACTCAAGGTTTAGAAACACCTAGAGTGGTTTGAGGACAAGTCTACCATTTGATCCTAGAGGTTTGGAATCAATTTTCCTTATGGATCTTTGTTCTATTGCATAGAAGATTGCATAGTTTATTATCTCTTCTGAGTAAAAATCAAGGTTAGCTAACTAGGCATTCCACACTTATCTTTCACATTATTACTTCAAAGATATTACATCAAGTTAAACATCATATTTATGGACATAGGTCACCTTGATGATGTTTTAAATTATGGAAGTAACAATGGGAAGTTAGGTGTATATGAGAGATACTAGACATTCTCATAGATGGTTTCCCAGTGTTTAATTACCTTGCCAAGAAGCCTCTTAAGGGGATCGATATGCAAAATCACCGGATGGAGATGACTTGTACATGTAGTACATGGGATTCAATGGGAGCTACTACTTTGACCTCTTCTGTTATGGCTTCCAATCATATTTTTGAGGATAATATGGACTTAATTGAAAGGAAATGTTATAAAGCAAACCACTAATGAAGTGATGACAAACCACTTGGAGTATGAGCCATACCTATCTAGAGAGTAGGTGAAGGATATCTATATTTAAAAGGGCTACAAGAAGAGATGGATGGAGAGTTGCAAGATGGGATGGTTGAACCCATTCGTAGTCTCATGCAAGAAGGACACGGATAGGATGACCAAGAATTGATCTCACATAAATTTGTGTACACATGTAACACATTGCAAAATTCAAATTTCAAATGTGATGCAAACCCCAAAATTAAATTAAAAGTTATGAAATTTGAAACTAGGAAGTTACTTAGCCATCACAACAAGTCCATCAATTGATGCATCAATAGCACTAAGAAGCATAGTGCATTTGAAGCAATAAACTACAATATTATATAAATTCCTCTTTCTAAGATTTGTCCATCCATCACATATAATCATGCAACCATATTTCTCCCATATGCTTATCATAGACTCTAACCATCTCTTCATCATGTCTTCAGCTTTCCCTAGTTCAAAGGTCTTGAAGTCCTCATATGTAGGGCCCAACCAACACTATCCAAAGCTATTGAGCATCTCAATGGCCTCTCTCCATGTTGATGTGGATGCAATGTTCAATGAAAGACCAGACTAAATAAAAAGCTTCATCCTAGCTTGTGTGGCTTCCATCTGATACCACCTTTGGAAGCTAGCTTGTATAGAAGATGAAGCAACTTGCAAGAGACCCACAACTCAAGAGGAACATTTGTTGGTGGTTGCTCATCATCAAGATGGATGGTGCACTCATCTACTCCACTACTACTAGGAGTAGGACCCCTTTGACTCTATCATGTGCATCTTCTCTTATAGCATGAGTTGTGCCAACATCACATGAACTCGCAGAGGTGCAAGAATCCTTGCTTCCCTCTAAGCTAGCCATTTGAGTACCTCATCTCTAATTTCAGCCCACATTGGTCCTTTGCAACTTAGAACACCTAAGCCACTCAATCTTGCATGGTGGGCCTTAATGCAATCTGCCCCACCACCTCCCTTATTGTTACGCATATGGACTCATTTGTGAGACATTCCCCACATGTGCCACTTGGACTCTTGGCCCTTTGGGAGAGCCTCATTACCCATAATGGTGGGGGGGCTGGCGTTATGGGACACCAATCCCTTGGAGGCAGCTGCCCGCTTGGTTATAGGATCCCCAAGCTCGGGGGTGAGTCTGTATTGACTCTACAGCAAGGAGGTGATGTCCGCCCTTCTATTGTTAGTGAATATGGCTTATGTCTTGTCTTGTCCAGCATGGAGGATCTTGGAAGATCTAACATTGGTATCAGAGAAGATCTCTACTTGTATGGAAAAGGTAGGACAACGTGCACAAAACAATAAGAGCTCATGGAGCCATGATGGCTCAGCTTGACATGCTTCTCACCCTCTTGCATGGGGTGTTATGGGACGCTCCAAGCAAGAGGAAGGAGCAAGGGAAGCACATGCAAGCCGATGGTTGGAAAACACAAGTAAGTCCCTCTGTTTTTGTGTTCATGTAGGTAGGTGGCGGAATGACGAGTACTCTCAAACCACACCCTTGTTGGAAGCAATGGCCGCTTCCTTTCCTCTATGCAAGGAAGGGAAGGAAGCAATATGGGCTTCCCATGTGTGTGGATGGGTAGAGAAATGGGGACTGCATGGGAGCAGCCATCTTAAAAAAAGAGGCAAGAAAGATGCACAAATGGAATATTTGCTTGCTAGATGCCCCTCATCCCTATTCGGAGAAGAAAATTTGATGAGAGCTGCTAATTTTTGTCCATGATGCACGCCTAGAGGGCAGCCCATCAACACCTGCCTATAAGATGCATTTGCTGGTATGAGGAAATCACATGTGCACTCAAAAATAGAGAGGCTCGATGGGAAAAGATGAAAGGAATGGGATGGAGCTTGTAAGGAGGGCTGGACAGCCACCATATCTATTGGTTGCCCCCTCTGCAACCCAGCCAACCTAGATTTTTTTTCCTAACGGCACCTTGAGTGCATAGTTGTATATGGTTGTAATTCATCCATAGGTTGATGGAAAAGAAGCAACCATCTTCCTTGGACGGCAAGACATCCTTAGGGCAGTTGTATTAGATGGGCAATGACTTTTTTAACCTTGCATGGGCAATTACTTGTGTAGCAAGGCATTATTTGGATTGCAAGGCAAGGGCAGCAAGGCAATTACTTGGGCAACAAGGCAATTTCTTGGGAAGCAAGGCAATTGCTTGGACCACAAGGCAATTAGTTGGGTTGCAAGGCAATTACTTGGGCAGCAAGGAAACTTTCATTTGGGGTTCAACAAAAATCTGCCACATAACATGTGCATGCATTTTCTCCATACATCCATATGGCTGGTATTAATTGGGTGATGTGCAAAATTAGAAAGTTTTGAAGACTTTCTAAGTTAAATAAAGATGCAGCTTGGAGATAGTGGAGTGAGAGGATTTTAGACTAGGAACATACGAATGGCCTTCTCTCTTCATCTCAACATAGCACTCATTCACCAAGATTGTTCATAAAGAGAAGAGTTCGTCGCACCTCAGCCTCGATACTTGCACTTTCATCCCATCCACCTTCTTCTTCATCATGGAGATGTTCCCACAACCCATTAATTCTCATCCATCTTCCCCGGCACTTCCATAACATCAAGATTTACACATTTTTTACTTCATTCGATGAGCCAAGGGAATCGGCCTATATAGTCTCATGTGGATGAGACTCAATCTTAGGAAGAGAGTAGGGTCCTTCCAAACATGTCTAGTTTTCATACCTCTGTGTATGTCCGGTTTCTCTCTCGTAGGTCATTGCATGTGATAAGGGAAAGAAGGGATTGGTGGATGATTATTGAGGTGGTATGACTACCAACCTCCGAACCCACAGGCATTACATTTTGAGAGGGTTGCCACATGGTGGATCATGGGTTCTATTTGCCATGAGACCACCTAGAGTGAGACCTCTACACATGTTTCTCTTGTATATACTATGTGGAATGCGTTGGAGGATGCTTGCTATGAGAGAGAGAATATTGGATGCCTCTGTATCACTGACGTAGATTGCCATGTACTATGTGATAGAGGACTCGTTCCTTCGATTGAGAAACAAGTTGACATTTATCTTGTGACAAGGACCCTGGTCCTAAGGAGTCATATACAGGTACTTGCCACGAGATTGAGGAATTTATTTCTCATAGGTCACTGGGGAGAGATGCATCCACATGACATGACTGGATTCGATGCATCGTTTGCACATCATTTTTGTTTGAATTCTTGAGCATTCATGGACTTTACTTCATTCTTCTTTTGCATTCTTTTCACTTATGAGACCACACTTTGGCCTTTGTTTTGGCATGATATGGATGCACTTTGCCAGAGGGGCTAGTGGGTAACCACTGGTAGGTGGACTCATGATAGTTATCGCATATAGATCATGTGTTGATTATTCTTCGTGTTAGGATATCCTCAAGGATGGAGGACTAGTGGGAGGAGTGGTGTTATGGGATGACTTGATCATTCACGTGATAATGCACACCTTTAGGGTGAACCATGTTTAAGGAATCACCATCACAGATTGTGTTTAGCTATTGGCACCTTTGTTTTCTTGATTTAGGAGTTCTAGTCCACATATGGTGAACATAGGAGTACATCACTATTTTTTAACACTAGAGAAGCATCTGATCTAGTGAGCCATCAAACATAGTTCTAGTTCACAAATGGTGAACATAGGAGTTCATTAGTATTTTTTAACACTAGAGCGACGTGATCTAGTGAACAGTAAACTTTCTATTTACAGATGCCTTTGGGCCACACAAATATGTGCATTGGAGACTAGGGTCTGGTGAGTCTAGCTATTGCAGAGGTATGGGAATTGGTCATCAATTATTCCTATGTCGATCTGACAATGATGGAAGGTATGCCGAGGTCAGAGGTGGACTTATAAGATACCTTACAAAGGGTGTTACCTTAGGGTGATCGTTAACCTTGGATTTATGAGATGTGCTCTCTTTGGTTCCATAGAGATCTCAACTATATGTATTTCTTTCAGAGGGGATTGCTATATGATTGCCATGTTTGGGATAAGGCTTTTAGTCCAAGACAATCTTGTGACATGATGGTCATGGGTCCTGAGTACCTATATGACGGGTCACAATGAAAGAAAGATGGTAGGAAGCATAGCAGATTCGGTACGCGTACCGCTTTTTCCAACACCATTTTACGGTTCGTACAATTCGATGCGTTCCGGTTCATGCAGTGCTCCATCATTTTTTGCCGAAAAAATTCGAGGACTTAAAAAAACCCTTGATGGGCTGCGATCGCATTCTTTCAACTCTCTTCCGCACGAGAGCTTAGCCTTGCTCCCTTGCTCCACAAAGTGACACACACTTGCAGCTTGTTGCGATCCCCTTGAGGTTCACACACCCTCTTGCTTCAGCTTTCCACACACGTGATACCTTAAGGCTTTTGGTCTTTGCTTTTTCCTCCATTGTGCCTCGTACTACTTCCCACCTTTGGGCCCTTCACACTTCAAGCCATGAATTGGTAAATGCCAATGTTTCTGGCTCGGGGACACGGAGGTGGGTGTGCAAGTATTGTGCAAAAACATTTAGCACAACAATTACACATCTCATTCAACATGTGTCAGCACTAGGAGGATCTGGCATTTCAGCTTGTCCAAAAGTCCCCAATGACATAGTCGAGACTGTCCGACATGAGCACAATCTCAACCAAGAGGCGGTGGCTTCTCATAGGCGTGAGTTCGCTTCAACTTCTCTTGATATATTAGAAGACTTGGAAGGTGGACTTAGTGTTCGACCTAGTGCCACTGCTAGCTCATTTAGAAGCCGTACATCTACTCAATGAGAAGAGAGTGAAAGCTCTACCCTGCTTGAGTCATCTAAGGCTCCAAGCCAAGGACAAGACAAGGGGGCCTCCATTCTGCTTATCTAAGTACAATCGAAGCAAAGCCAAAAAGTTGCAGAAATTGAAATTGAGCGTTGCATACTTGAATGCAACCTCCCTTTCAATGTTGTTCGCATTGATGCTTGGAAGAGGATGGTGAGGGCAATATCCCAAGTGGGACCTACCAATGATGATTGGCATGGGATTCCATATAGTCGCCTACGCACATCCACGCTCATTGAAGAGCAAGAGAGGATTTACCTACAATTAGGACCCACTAAAAGTGGGTGGCAGACCTATGGCTGCTCCATTTTATCCGACGAATGGAGCGATTTTAGACGATGCCACATTATCAATGTAATAGTTTCCTCTTGCTTAGGCACTTATTTTCTGAAAGCAGTGGATTGTAGTGTTGCCGGTACTCGTATCACAAGGGAATACATTTATGAGCATATAAAATCCCCTATAGAAATAGGAGTTTCCAATGTGGTACAAATAGTGACAAACAATGCCTCTAATTGTAAGAGGATGGGGGAGATGATAGAAGTCGAGTTCCCAAGCATTGTCCGGACCCCTTGCAGAGCACATTGTCTTGACCTTTTGTTTGAGGACATAGCCAAACTATCATGGTTGGCTCCCGTGCTTTCGGATGCCAAACGCATTATCTCATTTATAAGAAAGAATCACCAAGCTTTGAGTATCTTTTGTAGTTATAGTGACAAGGAGTTAGTTCGCACATCAGAAACACGATTTGGATATATATATCATGTCTTCTCGCGCTTACACATGTGCCTTGATTCCTTGAGGATGAATGTAATAGATAGGAGATGGATAAGTATGGCAAGAGGAAACACGGAGATTGCACATCATGTGCAAAGAAAGATTTTGGACATGGGTTTTTGGGAAGAGATAGGCAACATTTTGCCTATCTTGAGACAGATTCATGTAGTATTACGCTATGTTGACATGGAGGGTTCAACCTTTGGACTTGCATACCACATATAGACAAGAATGAAAGAGGCGATTCGAGCATCTACGACATTGTCACCATCCAAGTATATATAATTTCAATTCTCAAATTTGAAGTTTATGTTTAAATCTTTTTATTTTTTTAATTTATAATGTAGACTTGAGGAGACACTTTAGCTTGTGGAGTCTCGATGGGAGTTCATGTCACGACCTATTCATGGGTTTGATGGCATTACTCCATCCCTACTTCAAAAGCACGACTGTCAAGGGAGCACTAGATTGTGCTATCTGACTATAGTAGACAAGATTTCCAAAATACACTTATGATTACAAGAACACCCACGTAGGGAAAATAATACAAGAAGTTGTAGCCGATACAAGACGTCCCACAACCCGGGACCAATAGGTATGGAAAACTGGACTAGAGATGATACAAGAGATCCCACAACCCGAGAACGTAAGTATGAGACAAGATATCTGGATTACAAGAACTCCCCTCTGGGAGATGGACTAGATACAAGAAAGAACTCGATAAGATCTCGTACTACGAGATTACAAGAGGACAAGACTAGATGTCCAGGATACAAGACTAGACAGGACTGGAACAAGGAACAAGACAAGAATAGGAACTGGAACTTGGAGAGTACTTACTTGATGGTCACGACTCCTGGAGCTCCCAAGACTGGTATTGGCAAGACTAATTATGAATGTGGCAAACCCCTCCTTATATAGGTTTTCAAGGGCGGTTCATGAAAGGCGGTTACGAATATATGATGTCATCGATGATATCATCAATTCGAAACATGAGCTCTGGATATCCGAATCAGGCAAGTAGACAGTCGATCTTAGGGTTTTGGCACGTTTCGAACGCAATGGAAGCATTGGTTTCTCCTAATTCTCAACCAATCATGAGATACAGGGTTCACATGGAATCTAAGGTTCAGGATGGTTTGCTTTGTCCATGACATCACCTCCCCCTCAAGCGACGAGTTCCACAAGGAGCGGTCATGTTATCTGGTCTCGGCTTCGTTGGATTTCTCTTATGGAATTCTCGAAACCTTGATTGGTGCTCTCTGAATATTCCAATCTTCCTCGGGATATTCTGGAATCTAGGACATGCTCGAATTCAAATTCTTCATGATCATCAATCTCGATAGGTGGTGAAGGACTAGGTCTCTCCCCCCTCAATGGTGAAATCTGATATGGTTCCAACATGGATACATGGAAAACTGGATGTATTCTCATAGTACTTGGTAGCTAGAGCTTGAAGGTGACTGGATTAATCTTGGCCAAGATGGTAAATGGACCAAATCTTTGATGATCTAACTTTGCACAAGGTCTTGAGGTTTGCAAATTGTTTCTGAGTAACCATACTTTATCCCCAATTTGATACGATGGATTCTGGACACAATGTTGATCTGCATAGTACTTATATTGTTCTTGAGCTTTATGGATCTCCTCCTTGAGTTCTTTATGAATGTCCATCAGGTACTGGGCCTTGTCTCTAGCAGCCGGGTTCTATATCCGTCCTTGGATGTTGTCCGTAATTTGCAAAGAAGGGAGTCAACTAGATGCATGAACACTATTGTTATAAGCAAACTCTGCAAAGGGTAAAAGCTCAAACCAATCATTTTGATGATAGTCGCTAGTGCAACGGAGATATTGCTCCAGGACTTGATTCACCCGTTCTATTTGTCCATGAGTCCATGGATGATTTGTTGTAGATAGTTTAACTTGAACACCAAGGAGCTTGCAAAGACTATTCCAAAAGCTGGATATGAACTGTGGACCTCGATCACTGACAATGTCATCAGGCAATCCATGAAGCCTAAATATATACCCGAGGAAAAGTCTAGCAGTGGCTCCACCTGTGATTGCCTTGGTAGTTGGAATGAAGTGTGCCATCTTTCTAAACCTATCCACAATAACAAGAATGGCATCATACTTATCTGACTTTGGTAGATCTGTGATAAAATCCATAGACAATGAAGCCCATGGCCTTTCTGGAATAGGTAGAGGTTGCAAGAGGCCATGAGGTTTATGTCGGGGTACCTTAGATCTATTGCAAGTATCACAGGTTCGGATGTATTCTTTGACTTCCTTCCACATCTGAGGCCACCAAAAGTCCCTTGATATGAGTTCTATTGTTTTGTTCACTCCAAAATGTCCTGCTACAAGGTTGTCATGGCGTTGTTGAAGTACTTGGATCCTAGGCTTTCTTGGAGGGACTACAATAGGTTCTTATAGAGTAGTAACCCATCCTTTTCCTGAAATTCGTTTACTTATTGGAATTTTCCTTCTTGAGCTTTTTGCTTAACGTTACAAAACAATTCATCCTGTGGTAGACTCTCACGGATCAATTGATTCAAGGCTGAATCTTCATGATGGCTTGAAGAGATAGCTGCTAACTGGAGATGCTCAGGCTTGAGTAATACACTCTCTTGTTGATCAAAAGCCTCTTCACCCTTCTTTGGTGCAAGGTAAGATCTTCTGGACATTGGCACCTGACTGACATTGTTGACGTCTTGGACGGTATGTGATGACAAAGTCAAATCTGGATAAAAAGTTACTCCATCGAGATTGCCTTCTATTGAGAATCCGGGTGGTCATAAAATACTCTAGGTTCTGGTAATCTGAATACACAATGACTTTATGAGCTACTCCTTCTAGATGGTGACGCCATGTATCAAACGCGTCTACTATGGCAAGAAGTTCTTTATCATGAATTCCATAATTAATTTCTGGAGAGGAAAACTTCCTTGAATGATATGCAACTGGATGTAGGTGTCCATCATCTCCATATTGGGAAAGAATGGCCCCAGAGCAAAGTCTGATGTATCTGTCTCAAGGAAGAAGGGCTTACTGGAATCAGGATGAACTAGAATTGGAGCGGTAGTAAATGCTGATTTCAAGGTCTTAAAGGCCTTTTCTGCTTCTTCGGTCCATGAGAATTTGGAGCTCCCTGTAAGCTTGGTAAGAGGTGTCACTATCTTGGGAGTAATCTCTGATGAATATCCTGTAGAAATTGGCAAACCCCAAAAAACATTGTACATCTCGAACACATGAAGGTGGTTGCCAATCAAGGATTGTCTCAATCTTCTTAGGATCCATAAAAATTCCTTTATCTCATACAATGTATCCTAAAAATTCCACTTTTGTCTTATGGAAAGAGCACTTCTCCAATTTCGCATATAATCCTTTTTCTCTTAGTTTCTCTAGGACTATTTTTACATGACATTCATGATCCTCTAGATTTTTAGAAAATATCAAGATATCGTCAAGGTATATTACAACAAAATCATCTAAATATTCTCGAAAGATATCATTCATCATATGGTGGAAGACTGGAGCATTTGTGAGACCAAATGGCATAACTACATATATTCAAAATGGCCATACCTTGTCCGAAATGTTGTCTTCCATTCGTCTCCTTCTTTGATCCTGACAATGTTGTAAGCTCCTCAAAGGTCAATTTTCATGAAGATTTTGCTTTTCCAAGGCGTTCCAAGAGCTCGGATATGAATGGTAGAGGGTATATGTTCTTTATAGTGACTTTATTGGATGGATTGGTTGATGTATTCATTCAATGTCTTCACCTCTGGCATCGTGAGTACAACGTCCTTCACATCATCCCTGAAGCCCAATCTAAATTGGCTTATGAAATAATCTTCATGCCAAGTGAGGTCACATATCAACTGCCTAAATTCTGATGCGTAGGTAGAGGCAGGGTGGTTACCTTGACGTAGCTTCCGAAGTTTTGTTTCTGCCACTCGACTCATGTCTGCATCTCCAAATGTAGCGATGAGCTCTCTAAGAAACCCCTCTTAGTCATGAAGTACGGCCAGATCCTTCTCCAAGATTGGGGCGAACCATGATAATGTTTGGCCGTAGAGCAAGGTTCCAATAAAACTGACCTTGGATGCATCATCAAGGTATCTATCAGGCTGCATATGGATGTACAATTTGACTTGTTGCAAGCATCCCCGAAACATTGTGCGATCACCATCGAACTTTTTGGCATGCAGATCTTAGGTTCCCTCATGAAGTATGTACTAGGTCGTTGATTTACTAGCATACTCCCTTGATTTGTCTGAAGACTCCCGATTCGTTCTTGTAATTCTTGGAGGAGTGCACCTACATGCCCTCGATGTCCAATCTCGATTTGTGTCTGTCGATGAGTTAGATCTTCGACTTTTTGTTAGAGGCTCTGAAATGATGCTACAATCTGTTCATAAGCATTCTCCATGATGACTGGTCTTGGATGTAAGCTAGTCTTGCCAAAATGTCAGGGGAGCACTAGTTTGTTCTCTCTGACTACAGTAGACAAGATTTCCAAAATACACTTATGATTACAAGAACACCCCCGTAGGGAAAATAATACAAGAAGTTGTAGTCGATACAAGACGTCCCAGAACCCGAGACCAATAGGTATGGAAAACTGGACTAGAGATGATACAGGAGATTCCACAACCTAAGATCGTAAGTATGAGACAAGATATCTGGATTACAAGAACTCCCCTCTGGGAGATGGACTAGATACAAGAGAGAACTGGACAAGATCTCGTACTACGAGATTACAAGAGGACAAGACTAGATGTCCAGGATACAAGACTAGACAGGACTGGAACAAGGAACAAGACAAGAACAGGAACTGGAACCTGGAGAGTACTTACTTGGTGGTCACGACTCCTTGAGCTCCCAAGACTGGTATTGGCAACACTGATTATGAATGTGGCCAACCCCTCCTTATATAGGTTTTCAAGGGCGGTTCATGAAAGGCGGTTACAAATTGATGATGTCATCAATTCAAAACATGAGCTCTGGATATCCGAATCAGGCAAGTAGATAGTCGATCTTAGGGTTTTGGCACGTTTCGGACACAATGGAGGCATTGGTTTCTCCTAATTCTGAACCAATCATGAGATACAGGGTTCACATGGAATCTAAGGTTCAGGATGGTTTCCTTTGTCCATGACAACGACATTATGGAGTCAGGGATCACTGCGACATACGAAAGATTTATATATGGAGCGTGTCATGGCTGAGAGAGCATATCGCTTTTGATAGAGAATTCTCGGCTTATATGGGAAACATCAGCATAACATATGCATGCCCCGTATCTATGCAAACTAATGTTACGTCTCAACTGCTTGAGTGGTGGAATCATTATGGCTATGGACACCCCACGATCGCTCCATATGCATTACGAGTGTTATCTCATGTATTTTCTATGTTTTGAGTTTTTTGTGCAATGTGTTTACAACTTTATTATTTTGATAATTGATTTGATTTACATTATAAGCCCTTATTCTTGATATTAATCTCAGCATTGTTCGGCGAGCCCATGTGAGCGTAATTGCAGTGCATTCTCATTGGTGCACACCAAATCACCCAATTGTCTCAGTGTAGCACAACTTCAATGTGTGGTATATTGCAAAGCCAATCTTCGGCTTTTGCAATCATTGCGGGATCTAAGGGTCCAAGACAGGTATTGTGTGGAGTCTAGATAGTAGACATTGAAGCTTGAAAGTTGAAGCTAAAAATTATTGTTTTCATTTTGTAAGTTTCTCCTATTACATTTGAGTAGAGTTTTGCGTCTACCGAGGATGTGGAAGGATATGCACAGGACGAAGAGGAAGAGATCTATCGCATGCTCCATACAGCGCTCGAGGTGATCAATCGGAGGGTTATTAGAGCACGCTAACGTGCTTTACAGCAGGGGCGAACTAATCATCCTTCTACTAGTGAAACTCCAATGAGAGGTAGGAGGCACAAAATGCGCCCCCAACGCAGAGGTGCTCGTGCACCATCAAGTGATCATGAGGACTCTGCTACGGAGTCGGCTCCTATTAGGGAACCAGAGTTCGACGATGATGGGAATGTCATTACACCAGGAGACATTCTACTCTCCTCTCGAGATTCTTCTTCATCTGATCATTCCATCAGCATGGATGAAAAAGAGTGATTATGATTCACATGATACTAGATAGGCATACATCATTTCAAGGCTTTTGTATCTAGATTCCATCATTTCAGGTTGACTCTTCGAAGGTGGCAAGGCTTTTGTCCATTTTGTTTCGCCACATTTTGTATGACATTATCATATATCAATATATTCGATGTGTCGTGTGCATTATGCCTATGTCGAGACTCAAATTGTTATTCTTGAATCTTGTCTCGTCTTTTTATATGAATAATGGTATATTGAACTTGATCCTGAAGTTTAAAGTTTAGTATTTCAATTTCAAAGTCACAATTTACAAATGTTCATTGTTTAATAAATCAATGTCAAATGATGAATCATGAATGTATATGTAAACACACACACACACACATACATATATATATATATATATATATATATTTTTGGTACAACGCACCTTACCTCCTCGTACCAAGGTGGTTAGGTTCATAAGGTTCGGTATGGATAAGGTACGTGAACCAAATCTTACTTCCAAGGTAAGGGTCGTAAGGTACGTTAGGGTTTCTACATACATGTAAAAATTACATATATATTACAATGTTGAGTGAGCATATATATATGCGATAAAGTATATATGTGCAATATGTATGTATATATGTATATGTATGTACATAAGCAGCATTATATATTAAAAGATTTAATATGGCCAATGTATTATATCCCTAAAATACCTAGAAATCAATTACCTATCTTGAACGAACCGGATCGTAAGGTTCGAACCGAATGGTACCTTATGAACCGAATGGGAAAACCCATCTAGTTCACGAACCGCTGCAACTATGCCTCGTACCATTCGGTTCACGCACCTTACGCGCACCGAATTGATCACACCTAACGCACGTGACTGCTATGGTAGGAAGATATTCTAGTATTACTAGATTGCTTCCCAGATAGGGAAAGGTAGGCACTGACTAGGATCGGCATGAGTCCCTTTTGACTTCGGAGTCGAATAGGTTGTCGACGCATTGGACTCTTGGTATTAGCCAAGGAAATTGTTGAGAACAACAATTAAAAATAAGGGGGAAGTGTTATGTCCCCAAGAATCTGGATGGGCACATGTTGCCATGTTTGGATTGACCGAGTAGTGTCAACTGGGCCACCTCTTGATTTGATCCTATAAATAGGACACATGGGCTCATTTGTGAGATATTCCTTATATGAGGCACTTGGATTCTTGGCCCTTTGGTAGAGCCTCATCACTCGTACTAGTGAGGGGCTTGTGGTATGTGACACCAGTCCCTTGGAGCTAGCTGCTCGCCCCATGGAGACAAGCTCCCAAGCTCGGGGGTGAGCCCATATGGGCTCTTCGGCTTGGAGGTGAGTCTAAAGTCCATCCTTCTTTTGTTAGTGAATATGTTGTGTCTTGTCCAACACGAAGGATAAGATCTTGGAGGATCTAACATCTATAACCACATAAAGTGCATTCCTACCTCTCACTTCCATTGGAGCCAAATTTTCCTTGGCTCTAAATATTTCCAGTAGTTTTGTTTATGCTTTGGCATCTCTATCAAATGTTGATGATTTTCTATCTAGAATTTGGGAGATTTGTGAGTATGCATTGTGATGAATCATGATATAATGATCTCTCTCTCTCTCTCTCTCTCTCTCTCTCTCTCTCTCTCTCTCTCTCTCTCTCTCTCTCTCTCTCTCTCTCTCTCTCTCTCTCTCTCTCTCTCTCTCTCTCTCTCTCTCTCTCTCTCTCTCTCTCTCTCTCTCTAACTTCGTTTGCAAGTTGAAAGCCTCATATCACTAAACTTTGGAAAATGGAGTGTATGCATATAGTGCCTTGACCTGACTTGACCTACAAAGAAATGAAAGGCCAAAAAAATTGTCATGCAATGCAATGAGTATGCGAATTGCAACAACAATGTGTTATGTTGTGTACGTTGCAATGCCAATGGAACTCGTTGCATCCCTACTATGATCCCTATTCCAGTCATCAATACTATAGAGTAGGTGCATGAGAATCTTCATACGAGGACCCAAAAAAAACACACTTTTGAGGGGGAGAAAAAAGACACAAAAAGAGAGAGAGAGAGAGAGGGGGGAAGAAGAAAAGGAACAAAAAAATGATTTGACGTTGAGGAGAAAATCAAACAAAAATAAAATTCAAAAATAAGTGGTGAAGTCAAATCTTCGAAGCCCCAAGGAATACACTTTTCTTGTAAAGTCCTTAAAGACATCATAGCAAAGACTACACGTGAAGGATTATTGAGCATCTAACTAGAGGATGTTGGGACATCTCTTCCTTTGACTAAATCCTTTCGAATATCATAATGTGTTGTAAGTAAAAAGGCTTTATCGTAATGGCTTGACCATTTATAGACATTTGCAAGGGCAGAATTAGATGATGCAACTATAAATCTAGGTTAGATAGGGGTTTTTATTGAATACTACACAAAATCATGGAAAAGCCAATGCTTTGTGAGTGGCCACTCATTTGTACCAGCTCCAAGGTATTTACACAAAAAAGGATTATTGAAGTAACTCATTGTCAGAGCACACAATAGACATGGATAACATTTGCACAAGCCAAAAACATGGATTGGAAGTTGCATATAGTCTTTGCTCCAATCAAGTTATTTCAATACTTTGATTTCCCTTTTGATTCTTCTTCGTTACACCTTGATTGATCTCCAAGTACCTGGAAAGGTGGTTGGACAACACCACTAGTACATTTTATGCTAACTTGACAAAAGTGAATTACAGCATTGTAAACATCATGGATAGGGAAATAGACACCCAAATACACGATGGACTTCTAGGAGTAAAAAATTGGACTATGCACTCACCTCTTTGACTTAACTCTTTACCTAAAGAGTGGTGTTAGCTAGTATATGTATGAATTCAGGAGATTTCATGAAAAGCCACAGCTCAGCCCATGTTACATGCCAATTTTCTAGATGTAATAACCATGACAAGCCCATGCAGCATTTCTTTTGGGGTAACAGGTTGCACATACGTTAAGGGTTGATGGCATTAAGCATGTAGAATCTTGAGCAGCAACTTCCTCGGCATCAATAAGCTCAAGATTGACCTTGAATTGTATGATTGTCGTGATGCAGCAGCCATATTGACTAATGGACCAACTAAGAATGTTGAACTTCTGGTTGATGTGACAAGACCACGACATTGTTCTTTTCTACATATCTTTTCTCTAATGCCCTTCCTGGACATTAATAAGTTTATGATTGACCTTGGATTGTATAATCTTCATGATGGAGCAGCCATGTGGACTAATGGACCAACTAAAAATGTTGAACTTCTGGTTGATGTGGCAATACCACAACATTCTTCTTATCTAAAACAGAAATCTTTTCTCTAATGCCCTTCCTCAAGAACTATCAAGGGCTTTTGTCATAGCTCATAAGTGGCACTTGGATACTGAAAAGAAAGCTCATGTACGTCTCTTAGATCTTTAATCTTTAGCATCACTATAGCATGAAAAAGAAAGATGTCACCCAGTCCCAGGAAAAAAAAAGTATGTGAGCCCAGCATGTGTATAACCTATGCATGCAACTTATGTAAGTGGGTGTATGTCTATGCATGATGGGGTGGGTGATATACATGAATCTCAAAAGCACATGTAAAAACTGCCTCTCAAAGCTTTTAAACTGTTGTGAGACTAAGTACACCTACAATATCCACACATGGAGAATCTATGCTCAATCCACAACATGGCTCTGGAAAACAACACTAGCTGCATTACACTATCCAGCTTATCATGCATCTTCATTATTCAAGATATTCCATTTTCAAGACCATTCAATATCAATTTCAAAGTAAGTAAACTTGTCAATATAGAAAGCTGCAAAGTACCTGAAATGATGTAGTCACGGGGCACCGAAGCAACAGCTGCTCCAAACAACACAAAACTCCTTCTGCAATTTTATCAGATATGTGGAGTTTGGATGAGCTTGAGGTCTCAGACATTGGAATACAATGTACATCATTTGCTTCCTTTGAGGCCTGATGCGACCTACATGCAACTGAAGCATCCAACAGCAATTGGAGAGGAAAAAGAACATACCTGTAAATATGTCACTCACGTGGAATCAAAAATACAGCAAAACAATCCAATCAAATATGTCAGGCAACATCAGACACGCCACACAGATCATTGTACTTTTCTATGCCTTGTCAAGGCACTTTAACCTTCTAGAAAAAATATGATCAGGATTCAAACCTCATAGATTGTACCTCAGAGACAGATATAAACCCCATCTATCATCTTCATGCATCACCAAAAATTAATTTGACAAACAATCCAACTCCGCCATAAATATGGAACTAACAACAAGAATGTTCCATAACTTTAATGATAGCTAAGCTTTTTCAGATTTGAAAATCAATCAAGAATCAAGATAATAAGCCTTTCTTAAAGTTGGGGGGGCCATTCTAGGTGGGCTCGAGGGTGATCCAACTACTTTTAGTCCAATAGAAACAAAAAATCAACAACTGGAACTGGATACTAAATTAACTCAATAAACAAAAGGATCTTTACCAACAATGTGGCACACCCAACCTTAACTTCAATAGACAAGACACCAATAATGTGGACTGATGTAGATTACCAAAGAATTGACTACAAGAGTTTGTGTAATGATAATACACTCTCCAATCAGCAAGGCTAATGCACTGCCTCCTTTTCCAGCTTGTGTCCAAGTATACAAGTATGGTACAACAATTGATGTAATACTGAATGACCAAAGCCTCCATTATAAAAGCATCAATGAAAAATCCAAAAACTATAAAAAGTTACTTTTAATCAAAAGTTTTGATTAAAGCTGATTTTTTGTTTAAGAACTCTTCAATTTTCGCCGAACTTGCTTTTAGGTAGAGCATACCCAAAGAGTTATATATCAACAGAAAGCTCTTTGATGCCTTATAAGCTTATGTCATGGATTAAAAAAATGCAGTTTTGACTTTGCAAATCTTAAATTTAGCAAAAACCTTGATTTTGAATATGTAGAAAAATTATTTATTCTCAAGATTCCCCTTTAAATTTCTATTTGTCAGGGGCTTTCATGTTGAACATACTTCAATGTTGCTCATATCTTTCACTTTTTCCTCTTTGAATCAACTCTCAAATGTGGTTTATGTGTTAGAATTTTAGAAACATGGACATGATTAAAATCCATACTGTATATTTCTGCTTTAGGATGTTACAATCATTGTATATATTCGTGAACAGTTAGTCTAGATTTATAAAGTAGATTTAGGTCAAATAATAGTCAAAAATTAACAGTTTGCACATGAGAAATGATTCACGCATTCTTAAAGTACTCAAAGAGAGCAATCCAACTAGATATAACACTCACCCTAAAAAGAACATTTCGGCCCTCAATAGTCAAACCCTAATTTCTGGTCAACAAGTCAACAGTCCTGAAAATTATGACTTTCTTCACACTTACCTTTAGTGTTTAAATTTTTTATTTTTTCCATGTCACATTAACAGAACTTGCATCACAATAAAGACCTATAGCTATTTTTAAGGTGGCTCATCATCACAATATGACAAATGGCAGATTTGCACGCAATAACTTATGAAAAGCAAGTTAACTACATTCACTAGAGCTCAGAGAAGGATGCAAATTACTTTCGTCCTACCTAAAGCTTTTGTGACCAACTATTAAAGTATAATGCACAATCACCCAAGACTTCTATATAAGCTCGTGCTTCTTCCCTTATATACCAAAGTGAAGCCAGGCAGACCCCCAAATTCACCCTCATAAGAAAGTGCAACATAAGCTCATCGTAGTCAACCACAAGACCATATAGCAGATCAGATCCATTATTCATAGTATCAACACAATACTATGACATCCCCTATAATTCATCTTCGCCAATACTATGACATCCCCTATAATTCATCTTCACCAATACTATGACATCCCTTATAATTCATCTTCACCTATGTGCATAGTAGATTTAAATCGAGATTTTTTTCAGTCTAAATAAAATTCGTTTAAATCGTTCTCGACTTAAATCTCTATGTACGGTTTTTATCATGTCATGAACAATTCTTTTCCTCTTTTGACCTTGAAGTAGTGTTTGACCATGTCATGGCCCACTTATTTTGTGTGGTTATGGAGCTAATTTATTAGAAGTTACTTCTTTCCTTCTCACCTATTTTTTATAGGTATTCTCACTTGTTTGCTCTTGACTAATTATTGGAAAAGATGTGAGCTCTAATTGGAGATATTTTATGACTATGAAGGGATGTTGTTAAGGAAGGCACACATGTTGGGGGCCAAGGCACATAAACTATCCCAACTACTCCTATTGTATTAACACAAACATATGTAGGTCACATGTTCATCACATTCTTGCCCCTCTATCTATGAGGACATAAATACCCAATAATCTTTCCATTCAATGCCCACCTGTATATATGGCCATCAGTTTGTGATCTTTTAATTCTTTTGCATTTCCAATCAACAAATAGTTATTGGTATACATGTAAAAATAATAACCTCTTTGAATGGATAAAAACCTTGATTTTTATTTTGAGTCTTAACGACTTAAACAATTTAAAGGATTAAATCTCGATCTAAATCTCTTGGTCGCACTATGCCTATGTGGGTGCTCTACTCACGCATACTCTTAAGGTGGGTGGTGCTCTCACACACATGCTTGGAGTAGTTATGCCTCGAGGAGTTGGAGAGGTATGCTCACTCTTAGAGATGTTGGAGTGCTTGGAGCAATGTATGCTCATACAATTTTGGAGGACTCTCTACTCTTGTGAGAGATCGCTTTTGAGTTCTCATTCAACCTAAACTTCTTCATGCCTTATCTCCCTTAATCTTTCACTTGCTCTCTTTTGTGCTCTAGTTGTAAACATATTTCTCTGAGGTTGTTTGGGGTATATCACTATCTTGTAAATCTATTGTCATTCATTGGAGTATTGCAATTTTTTACCATACTTTGTGATTTTTCCTCTTGTTCTTGTGTGTATGTTCTCTTATGAGTGCTATTATCTATGTATTTGCACTGACAATTTGGTACCCGAGCACGTACAATGGAGCTTAGTTGCAAGCTTGATTCGTATCAAGAGAATGGCCAAAGGAATCTAGAACTGATCAACCCTATTTGACTCTATGTCAAGGGTCACATCTTGAAAATCAGTTCAAGGCCATATTCTTCGTTGGGGATAATAGTTTAGGCCTTCCGCATGATAACTCTCTGAGCTCTCCGAGAGCTTTCCAGACATATTTTTGTTATATGTTGTGGATCCCTAAATTAGGGAGTTATAAGCATTCACATTATTATTTATGACTTTTGGTCATTGGCCATGTTTAAACATATGCCCAAATGACGTAAAAGTCAATTATCAAAAAAACTTGGCCCCAAACTCTCATAACTTGAATGAGACTTCTTCAACTTCAGCTCCCCATCTTCTCCAAATTTCTGCACAAGTTTCTCTCTCTAATTTCTCTTTCCTCATGGAGGAGCTCACTCCTTTGGTATTTGGTGCCACCAAGCACACCATCACGTAGCTCTCTGAGGCCTCTTTCAGCTCATATCAAAGCTTTAAGCTGTTCTATCCCGACAAAGTTGCTCCAAATGCTTTTCTACTTCAGCCTATTTCTTATTGCCAAGAATTGCAACTGAAGGTGAATCCTATAGAGGCATATCTCATAGGGTTGGGAGGCGTGGAAACCCCACATGGTAGCTAAAATTAGATAGGGCAATTCCTCGTGTGGACCTAATCAAACATAGACAAAAATAGGTGGTCTTAGTGAAAATTGGAAACAAGAAGTAGAGAAACTGCATACATTACCTAGTGGATGGAAACTGAAATTAACCTTGTTACTTTTGTGCACCTCAAGAAACCCAATTATGTTAACATTAAAAGTAACCAAGCAATACTGCAGTATGAGACAATGGATGAAGAGATAATTGTAATGAAAAAAAATTAATCATACCCCTTTACAACTGAAGGGCAGGCTAATAAGATAGCAAATGCACAAGAAAGAAGGAAAATGAGCAGTACACAGAGTACGACAGAGTACGAAAGGCACTCGTTCGAAATTTCAAGACCACCACGATTTATAATTGAATCACGTTTTAGCTTCTCCATATCAAGTTTCAACACATAGAAGCAAGGAGAATTGTTGTAATAAAGTAATTTTGTTACCATAAAGCTCTGAGCTTCTGTGTTGTTATTGTTGTTTTCCTTTTTTCTCTTTTTTCTTTTTACGTGGCCTATTAAATTGATGCCCAAAGTGAAATATAGCGGATGTATCGATTACCCTGTGAGGGGAAATGGGCCTTAATGGATGATAAAAAGACTTTCATTCTTCCCCTTTGTTTCTCATGGACACATATGATGTCATATATGTATCGTGAATTACGTACGCATACAAGTGTATATGACACGAATTCATGGCACAAAATTGCCGAACACATATCTAGTCACATGAGGGGACAATAATAGAAAGGTGAGAGAGACTACTCGAAGCAGACACGAAGACCACTGAGGGGAGCTTCACGCAGTACTTGCTGGAGAGAGAGAAGCAGAGATGCATCAAAGTCTGTATCACCCCGTCGCAAAGGGAGCTCGAACAAGCGGGAGCAAAGAGGCTGTAGCATTGCAAAAGCCTCCTTCGAAGCATCATCGGAAGCAGATTGGGTAGAAAAAAAGGCTAATGATTCAGCCGGATTCCCAGCTGAAGCAGAGGACTCCATGACTAGTGAGTGTTCTGGCGAGAGAAACGAATTTGCGTTCAACACGTTCGCTCGACGTATCGTTAATCCTTCCCGCGAAGGAGGCAAAGGGTTAATGTGATTGAGTCAAGTGGTAACACGGTTTGAATCTCTGGAACACGCGAAGTTATGAACAAAAGCTTCAAAAAATGGAAACATCTTTGGAAACAAGACATCAACCGCTCGATCAACTTCGAGGATATTGACCCTTGCATCAACATTTCGTATGAAGAATGGAATACTTTGCAAAGCAGACGTCTCGCCTGGGACCGACACAAAGTTCGCCTTCTCATAGGACACGACACGTCGAGCCCACTTGGACTCAAATGACACAATGGGAATAGCCTATCAAAAATCCCGAACATCAAAGAAACGATTGACTATCAGGTTAACCTCAACAAGAAGTGGTGCCTATCATGGACGCGGCTTCGGTGGGACATGAAGTTCATGGCTATCTAGCACCCCCTCATAGAAATTAAAAAGTATGTCCTCTTATGGCAAATTCTTCATCATGGAATCTGGACCAACCTTAAGGCTAGCAAATTTTGTGGGATTCCTCCCTGGTGCAAATGCTGCTACCGGGCTATCGAAGATGTTTCACACATCTTCTTTACATGCCCCAACTCCAACAGACTCTGGCAGACGGTTGGAAAGAAAATGAGACTTCAGAAACATCTCAGTTGGCAGCAAGCCCTGCTGGGAGAAGCAATCGGCTGCTCCACGACTCTCTAGAACGCCATCAGAGGGGAGGTCCTATGGAAAATCTGGCGGGAAAGATGTGCTTTCAACTTTGGTGACTCCCCCAAAGAGTGGTCAATTGAGAAATCGTTGTTCCTCCTTGGCAAAAGGATTGTTAACCGTAAGAAATCCCCCCCCCTTCAGGCATCATCAAGTACTCCTTTTGATCAATAACAAGCTTAAACCCAAGTGGGCCCCACATGAGGGTGATGAGAGGATGATTAACCTTCTTTGTAATGCCATCTAAGCTCTGTAAAAGCTTCCCCTGCTTTGTGGGATTTGGGGGGTCCATGGGCACTAATCCCCTTCTCTTGTACTTTTCTTTATTTAATTCAAGTCCGAGAGAGTAGGCTAATGCCGAACTTTCTTTATATTAACGTTTTGAATCTCTCTCGACAATTTCTCTCGAGCGTTATAAAGGAGATAACATGGATGATGGAGCCATTTCATGTTGAATCCCTCTAGTGGTGACCCATAGGGATGTATTATATCACGGTTTACCATATTGTTCACTTCAGGTTATTTGCAAACAATATATGTATTTTTCACATTTTTAGTTTAATTTGTGGAGGTGTGAGCAAAATTATGAGGTTATTTTATGGTCTAAAATGTCGAAAGGGGCACCACAATTGTAAAAAGGTTACATATGCACCTTCATATCAAGCTCTATAAGTTAAGAAAATGTAGGTTTCAAAAAAAACTCATCCACATTCAGAATGGTCAAGCTCAAATACGGGTCCCTAAGACCCACTCTGCTATATCTACACAAGGAAGTCAAGGATGAGTTAAAGAAATGCAAAAGGCACCACACCAACAACACATGCCACCTGCACATAGGCCTAGACCCACCATGCAAGTTTCACATACATCTAGAGGCCTACACACACAATTCCTCAAGTGTATAAAAAGAAAGCTGCACACTCTCTTATGCAAATCTAAAAGCTTCTAAGTACATCACAAAGATTTGGATTCCCAAATCCTAGAAAAAGAAAGCCTAGAAACTCTCTTTCACAACCATGCAAGGTGGCTCTAAGACAGACGCAAACTCTAAATTCACAACTCAAGGTCAAACAATCTGTCACCATACAACATGCTAAGTCACACACAATGACTTGACAAGTATGGGTTGCTAAGCCACATTGATCCTCTCCAATGGTACCATGGATACCCGACACTTCATAATTCACACTAAAAACGGGTTTTTTATCATATATGGAGAAGCTCCAGTAGAGGAGGACCACCCTCTTTGTGTAGGGTCCATGTGCCCATTGCATAACCTTGTCTTTTGTACAGATTTTAAGATCATTTGCACTTCAAGTATGCATCCAATTAGGGGCAACAGGTACATTATAGAGCCTTATGCTAGACACCATTGAGATATCCCATGTATGAGAGTTATACATTTTAATGCGAGGTCAAAATTACTTGTATACTTTGATTTTTGTTACTAATGTTTTCTTTCATGTGATGGGCAATCGATCTTTTCAAAATAGAACAAGCAAATCATGTAGTTGTCTTTGACTAGATAATGAAATGTGGATTCAAGCTATCAATACAAACAAGCTTTGGCCAAATTCAAATACATGATGTTAAGTGAAATCAATAACTATTATATAATGCACTCAATAAATAAGACATCTAAGCCATAAAGGAAAGCCAATCACATTGCTTTTCATGGAGTAATTGATTTACAAGGTTTATAGCCTATCAAGGGTCCATTCTTTGAGCAGGAAGACAACCCTCTTCAATGTTTATTTGGTTATGCTAGTGTTTTACATGTCCAGTTTTCATATTATACATACATCAACATCATTCGTGGTCATTATCGACGATATCAAGAGAGCACAATGCTTGAGCTACAAATTGCAATAGTGTTAAGCAATGACATCCATTAGATTGATATCCTCTCAAACTTTAAGCTTTCAAACACAATCAATAAAGCCACCATCACCTGGTCATCAACCACTAAAGCATCATCCAGTAAACTCCTTCCAATTCTTAGTATAGGATGCTTTGTGAGTAGGTAGCCTTATAGCACCTCATATAGAAACCTTTTCTTTATGGTAACATTTTTGTTTTAATTGCATTGTTGAGTAAGCATGCATAGGGCCACCCTACAATGCTATGGACAAGCACTTTTTTTTTTCCTTTTTGCCCATGCACTATACTAAGTAGCACATACTGCACTATTATGAAAACAAAAACAAAAGAATTATCATTTGTAATGTCTATGAAATCTTGTTTTGTAGGAACTCAAAAACCCCAATGCATTTCAATTCCCATGTTCTTCCACGACCAACTTTCATGGGAATTGTCTATCAAGGATGACATACTCGAAGAGGGGGAGTGTTGGAGGTGGAAACTAGCATGCAACTTTTGATGGCTATGAGAGAGAGAGAGAGGACGATTGGAGTTGTGAAGAAATCAAGCAAAGAGGCATGATGGATGCACTCAAGTAAAGCAAGGGTTCAATGGGAGCCATATTGTTTCTGGAACTATCCCTAAAATTGACCATTTGCATGTAAAATCCCACCTTTTAGAAATGTGTTTAGATTCCACTTCTTGTAATTTACTCCATATTTGTTCAAGCCAAAGAGTCTTTGAGCTTGAGGAGTGGTTATCTGATCTGCTATAATTTTGTTGACTTTCTTTGCACTCAAATTGTACACCGAATGAGGATTTAGGACTTATTTTTAATGAGGGTGGACATTAGACTATGAAGATGGTCACTTTTTAAAACTTGTCTATAAAAGTGAAATAACCGTCACTTGTAAAGATCTTTTGTTCATTCTCTCTTATCATTCTCTCTTTTGTTCATTCTCTCTTTTGTTCATTCTCTCTTATCATCCAGTATGAGTTTCTTGGGAGTTGTGTGTCTTGCTCATGAATGAGGCTTGATTGCATGCTTGTGCATGTGTGTGTAAATTCTCATGTGTGTGCAGGTCTACTAGCATGGTGAAGGTATGCATACCACCAACTTGTCTTTTGGATTGACAATTTGTGAGAGAGAATCCATTAGCAGCACAAGGTAGAAGTGAAAGGAAAATGCCACCAATCACCAATGAATAGGAAGGCACCACACCAATGAGAAGCTAGCCCTATAGCACCCGCTATAGAAACCTCTTCTTTATCGTACTATTTTTGTTTTAATTGCATTCTTGAATAAGCATGCATAGGGCCACCCTACAATGCTATGGACAACCACTTTTTTTTTTTCTTTTTTGCCCATGCACTATACTAAGTAGCACACCCGATACTATTATGATAACAAAAAAAAATATTATCATTTGCAATGTCTACAAATTCTTGTTTTGTAGGAACTCGAAAACACCAATGCATTTCAATTCCCACATTGTCCCATGACCAAATTTCATGAGAATTGTCTATCGAGGATGACATACTCTATCAGGGGGGAGTGTTGGAGTTGGAAACTAGCATGCAAATTTTCATGGCTGAGAGAGAGAGAGAGAAGACGTCTGGAGTTGTGAAGAAATCAAGCAAAGAGGCATGCTAGATGCACTCAAGCAAAACAAGGGTTTAACGGGAGGCATAAATTTTCTTGAACGATCCTTAAAATTGGTCATTTACATGTAAAATCCCTTTGCCTTCTTCTTAGTCATTAAGTGAAGCAATGGCAACAATCTTAAATATATTAGAAGATTCGAGAGAGCTCTTGATTTTCACCAAAATTTTAACATTAAATGATGCACAAACTTGACTTGGATTAGGTGGTCATTAAATTTCAAGGAGCTTTGGCACGTTCTCATGGAGTGCAAGAGATTAGTCTTTCTTTGGCAGATCCTACTTCGTGGGATCTAGAACAATCCTAGGGCCTCCAAATATGCAATGCCCCACCATGGTGTAAAAATTTCATAGGAGGAGACAAGATATTATTTTGGAAGGGCATTCAAGATACCCTCACATTGGATCAAGTTATAAGTTGGAAACAAGCTCTACTGGGGAGGTTCTTGGTTGTTCTTCAATTGTATGCAATGTGATAAGAAGTGAATTCCTTTGGAAAATTTGAAAGGGAAGGGCACTACTAGCTTTGGTGGTTCTCCCTAAGAGTGATCCATAGAGTCGTCACTTGGCTTTCTTCATAGAAGAATTAGGAACATTCCCCCCTTCCACTTCCCCCTTTTAAACACCATAGGGTGTTTGCTATGGAGAATAGCAAGATCAAAAGTAAGTGGCTCCCACATGAAGGGGATGAAAAGATCATCAAGCTTCTTTGATCCATCTTTTAAACCATTTGAGTCCCACTTGAAGGGGACAAAAGGCCTTTAAGCCTTCTTTTCATCTTCATCTCTCTTCTACCTTTTCTTTTCTTAATGTATTTTAAAGATTTTCTAAAAAAAAGGCAATCTTCACATTAGGAAATTGATGAATTTATGTTGCGTGGAAAAAGGTTCATCTATAGAAACTCACCAAATTCCTATTTCAATTGCTTCATAAGATCCATATAGATAAAACCTACACCTATTAAGTCTGGTTAATGAACAAAAAATGAGTAGCCTAATGGTTCAAACTGACACCGAGAATCTAATAAACCTATCAATCCATTTGAATTCTGACATTTCTACTCAAGAAAAACTAAATTGTACCAATTTATCGATTAAATGTGGATAATAAAAAGGAATTAAAAAAATCAAAACAAAAATGAGGTTTGCTTTTAGCAAAACAAAAGAAAGATAAGGAAACTAAATCCCAATGAATGTCCAAACTCTTAGGTAAATAGATCTGGTCTCAAAATGATGAGTATGGGAACATGATAAGGGTAAATTTGAATTCCAAGAGTTTCATAGATCTCAATAGATCCTACCTTCCTTTCTAGAGGGGCTAGAAAATTTCAATGAAATCCCTATATTTAAATCTCAAAAGGAAATTATTTGACCTTGTTCACTACTAGACCAATCATACTCATAGAAGAGGAGGCACAACAATGGTTATTTCCCATAAGAATAGTAGTTTTAATCATGGATTTTTATCTAAGAATTGTGGCTAGTGGTTGTCAAACTTCTCAAAGAATTTCATTGACCAATGTGTTGTTGGACAATTCTAGATTTTATAGATTGAAGTATTCTATGAGTGGAATTTCACAAGCTTGTATTTTGATGGTTGATGAATTCAATAATATAATCGCTAATATCTCATATAGATAGATTTGAAGATGAAGATATATCCCCCTATTTGATGCTAAGAGAGCTGATTGGTGAAATATCTATCAAAAGACATTTGGTATCTTCGAAGTTGTTGGCTTCACTTGGAATAATTAATAATAAATTGCCAATTATCATGTTTCTAGGTTGGAAAAAGTTAAATTGTTATCATGCTTCAAGAAGATTGGAAGACCAATTGTAATTCCAATGAATTTAGTTTCCTTTATAACATGTTTCAAGAAGATTGGAAGACAAACTGTAGTACCAATGACTTTAGTTTCCTGTGTGGAAATTGGAATATCATCTTTGAAATTTTTAGGGATTGCCTTAACTAAAAACTTGGAGTCTTAGGGTTCTATATATTCATATCTACATTAAAGTGTAGATTTTCCATTGAACATAGTGTCGTTCAATATCTCATTGTACATCATGGAATTTGACCTACAAATGGAGCATTCAAGGCATATGTGTGTTATGGGAAGTGTAGAAGATGTATTGTACTCGAGGTTCTTCATAAATGACATGCTCTTCTTCTTCTTCTATAGAAACTTAATACTAGAGAATTACTCATTAGGGAATGCCTGAATTAGAAACTTACTACTAGAGAACTACTCATTAGAAACTTACTACTAGAGAATTACAACATGAGATAAGGCAAACAGATTGTTCTAGGTATGGATTTAGAACCTCCCTTTAGAGCACCATGTGGAAGTCTAATGTTTTTAAAAGAGGAATTTTGACCAAAGCGTGCTCTCCCTTGCATGAATTAATGGAAAGAACAATTGAACAAGTGAAGCAGGGCATACCACCCATGGCACCCCTCGTATCCCAAAAAGAAGGTGTTAAGATTTAGTAAGCTTCCCAAAGGCAAGACAATGGTGATTGCTCGAAGGTGATAGGGAAACGAATTTGAGAATATGGCCCGTATAGAATTCTATTCTTGTAAGCTCGATACTTTATGGGAATTATTTATATTGACCAATCCATGTGAGCTCTTTCTATAGCCATCTACAACCAAATTTCTTTCATCATGGCCACTTCCATGCAATCCTATTTGGGAAGTCTTGGATATTAGAGAGAGAGAGAGACCATATAGGAGGCACTCTCCTCCAACTCTACTAGGGCAGTCTTGAATATGAATATGAGAGAGGAAGAGAGAGAGAGAGAGAGAGAGAGAGAGAGAGAGAGAGAGAGAGAGACCATACACTTGGTACTGTCTTTGAGCTTGCACATGAAGCAAAAGGAAGGAAAACTGTTGTTGAAGTTTGAGGTCTACGGAAGCACACAAAACAATGTTGAATGTATTACCAAGAGAATGTACAAAGATAAGTGACCTATTAGGGTTATAGCCATATATACAAGCTGGGAAATAAGTGCCCTTGTGGTCGTAAAGTGTACACACACATCAATACCAAAATATATCAACAAATCCCCCATAGAGTGATGTGGTGAACAAGGAGTTGGCACTCATGTATAAGGATCTGCAAAACTATGTGGAATCAATCCACAAAAGGAAGTAAGCACAAATCTTTGCAGAAAGCTTCAAACTTCTCCCTAGGCAAAAGCCTTTGTGAAAAGGTCTGCAACATTCTCTTGTGTGGGCACATATGCCAAACTGATCTCTCCAAAACAGAACCTCTCCCTGACATAATGATAGTGCATCTCAATGTGCTTAGTGTGAGCATTGAACACAAGGTTCCACGCAAGTGCCAATGCACTCTGACTGTTAGTGAGGATAGTGGTGGCAAAAGACTGACCAACACCCAAATCATCCATAACACATCTGAGCCAGACACACTCAACAATCCCTATGAAAGGTACCCTATACTCAGCCTCACAACTAGAAGTGGCCATAGTAGGCTGCTTTTTGCTCAACCAAGATATGCATAAGCTACCAATCATGAAGTAGAAACCAATGGTGGACACATGAGTGTCATTGCAACTAGCCCATCCAAATTCAAAAAAAGCATGTGAATATGGTGGTAGTGATCCCCCCTTGGGATAAAACAATCCAACTAGTCGGTACCACTCAAGTGGTGAAAAATGTGCTTAATCGCCTCCCAATCCTTCACACTTGGGCAATGCATAAACTTGCTCATTTGAGAGACAACAGATTGAATATCAAGCTGAATTGTGCATAAGTGAATCAAGCATCCAACAACTTGTTGATAGAGAACAACATCAAATGCATCTCCATCATCATGAAGACTCAACCATAAACATGTTTCCATAGGGGCAGCAGTAGGTTTGTAGTCCTCAAGGCCAAAATGTTGCAAAATTGTGTCAATATATTTTGTTTGAGTAACAAAGCTATTCTGCCATCAACTTGCATAAACTGAATGCCTAAATAATAATGCAAATGCCCCGAATATGACATCTCAGATGAGTCATGCAAATCATCCTTAAAACCAACAAATGCTTTTCATTAGGACCAATGAGTAGCATGTCATCAACATAGACAACAATGATCAAAAGCACATCATTTGCATGCTTAACATATAATGTGCTCTCAATTGGATTATTCTCAAAACCATGTCCAACCAAGTAGGCATGCATCTCTTCATACCAAGCACGTGGTGCTTGCTTCAAACCATATAATGCCACTTAGTGCCAATGGCCTTCTTGCGAGGAGGCAAATCACATAAAGACCAAGTACCGTTCTTCATAATAACATCATATTCTGATTGCATAGAAGCCATCCAATTTTTTGAATTTTGTGCTTCATCAAACAAAACAAGCTCATTCTCATCACAAAGACTAGAGGTAGTCATATCATAGAAATCTGATGAAAAAGAAGCACTATGAGAACCTGAACGAGCATGATATGAAGAATTTACATCTAATTTGCTATCTCAAAAAGTCTCCACCACCATTTTGGCATAGTTCTTGCCTCCTCTATATCAATCCTCTCTTCAACAAGTGCATCATGTAAATCTACATAAAAAATGGAATGTTTTGCATCATCATATGAAACCTATAAAGCTTTAAAAATTACCTCATATGGACCAACGATAGATTATCCACCTGTAAAAAGAGGCAACAAAGTGTCATACACATCTTTGGAACTAAATGATGTCTCCTTTGTACATGAAATTAATGGTTGAATTGCATCTTCCACAAAAACAACATCAGGGATAACCAAAATGTGTTTATTATGTGGATAATGTAGATGACAACCTTTGCTTTCATAACAATAACCAACAAAAATACATTTCATTGCTTTATCATCCAATTTCCTATGTTGTTGTTTAGGCACTAATGCATATGCCACAAGCAAAGACATGCAAATATGCAACAGATGTCTTGCAACCATGCCAAGCCTCATATGGAGTGATAGACTGCAATGTTTTAGTGGGACACTTGTTAAGTACATATGCTGCATACATAAGAGCCTCAAGCCAGAAACTATGTGGTAACGCATGACTCTTGACCATACACCTTGCCATTTCCATGAATTACATGTTCTTACTTTCAACAAATCCATTCTATTGAGGTGTTTATGGCACTGTACACTGTTGTTTTATCCCACATTTAGCTTGAAATGCATTAAAATCAGAAGACATATATCCCCCCCTCAATCAGAACGAAGCATGTCCATTTTACACGCTGATAGGTTTTCAACCTAAACCAGAAATTGTTTGAAGCACATAAACACTTCGAACTTTGCTTTCAATGGATATACCCATGCCTACCAGGAAAAATCATCAATGAAAGTCATGAAGTAAAGATAGTACCCACAAGAAGGTGTCTACATAGGACCATAAACATCATTGTTGACAAGCTACAATTTCTGAGTAGCTAATACTGAACCATCTTTTAGGAAGGAGGAATGTCGAATTTTGCCCAAAATACAGACTTCATAGACATGTTTATGAGGTCACTGAAGTTTGGGCAAAAAGGACACCAATTCAAATTTCTATAGGCATAGCAATCTAGCAAAATTTAGATGATCAAAGCATGCATGCCAAAGCTTTGCATCTGACATACCCTAAGAATCTTGAACTCCACATGTTGAATCATTCACAAATTTTACATAATCTATGAGCTTATAAAGCCCATGACATAAAAACGCTAGAAGCAATAACGATATCGCCATTTGACAAATCATGAACTGTACATATGTCATCAACAAATTTCACATCCAAGCCAATCTTGGATAATGTTGAAACTGATATTAGATTTTTCTTGATCCTTGGTACAAATAAAGCATCTGAGAATGTAAAAGAACTACCATCAGCAATAGTCATAATGATCTTACCAACTCTCATTACAGGATAGGAGGAGTTGTTGGTGCATATGATAGTATTACTTGTAGGGGCAAGCTCGAGTGAACTAAAGAAAATGCACTCTAAGGTAATATGTTTGGTTGCTTCACTATCAAAGTACCAAACATCTCAGTCTACTACAGACATGCACTGCTCATGAAAAGATGGTTCATAAATACATACATTAGTAAATGCCCATTCTTCATTTTGCATATTATAAGCATAATCTATTTTTAGTGTAGAGGCCTCTACAAAAACCATTCCAACCTCTTTTTTCTTTGCCTCATTTGAAGCCAGTTTTGGACAACTCTTTTATGACATGATCATTTCCTTTAAAATATTTTCAAAACTATTTCAACTTTTCTATTTTCTTCTCATCTTTGTCTTCCTTCTTTGACTGTGCAGCATTAGCAGTTTTTTGCTTTCTAGTAGATGAGTTCCATTCTCCCTTGCCCTTCTGACTAGCTAAGAAAGCATGATCTGCAACACTCATGATCAACTTGTTCTCTCTAGACTCGTCTTCCTGCAATAGAACAGACACTAACTCCTCGAATGTTAAGTTATCTGGATTGCCTTTCATCAGTGAAGTATTAGGTAAGACTTCATGAGTAGAAATCTACTGCGCCTTCAATTCCTTGATCTTTGTCAAAAAACTATCCATGGAATCTCCTTCGTTCATGTGCTCAATCTCCAAATCTTTCCAAAGGTAAGCAACACGAGCCTCATTTATTTCTTGGTATAAAGTGGTAAGTGTATCCCAAGCATCCTTTGCTATTTTGCAAGAGAGAATGTGAAGAATAAAGTCACATTTGATAGGCAAAGCTATCAATGCATGTGCTTGAGCATATTTGTCATCCCAACGAAGTCGATCTATAGTAGGTGCAATTGGAACTGCAACATGAACAAAAATTTGAAGATTGTCATCTTCAATGCCATCTGCATCACCGTCGATAACTATATTTGTATGTGTAATAGGATGTTTTTCAACATCTTGCACAATATTCCATAGTCCTTTCACAACCAATACATGACGCATCATATATGCCCATAATGGGTAATTAGTACCATCCAATCTATCGTCAACATCCAAACATACAGAATACATCATTGCTTTCAAACATGGCCACTAACTAAAATACCCCGATGTAGAAAAATGATTGTATTGCAAAAAGTTGAACAGAACTACCCAGTCGGGCTCTGCTAGATCTATAGCAGACTTTGAGGTGCTTCTATTGGCAAATCGAAACCTGTATATATGTTTGGCACAAAAGGATGAAATTGCTTGCACATGCGCTATGATAGTGTGTTAAGAGGCCAAAACGAGCTTAGATCATGATATCCTAATCGCCTTGAGTATGCTCACCAATTTTAGTGCAATTTTGAGATTGTTATCAAAGGGGTATCGACAATGCCTTGGATGAAGTGGCGACCTTCTCTGATACCAATTGTTGGATTTTGAGGTCTATGGAAGCACGTGAACAACAAAATGAAGAAGAGGAAGAACTTTGGAGCACAAGACACAATACTAAATGTATTACGAAGAGAATGTACAAAGATAAGAAACCCATTAGGGCTGTAGGCATATATACAAGTGGGGGGGGGGGGAAACCTCCTAAAGAAGGAAAAATGTGCCCCAACTGTCCCAGTGTGTTCATAAACATCACTTCGGAAATATATCAACACTCTCATGGTTCACCCTTGGAACATCAAGATGGAAGTTCAAACTAATGTGGATGTGCAAATGATGAAGGAAGAACGGCTTCTTGGCAAAGCTCCATCAAATTAATTCAAGGAATTGCACGAATTTTTGCTTTTTTTAATGATTCTTCCACATGTTTTCTTGAGAATATTAAAGTGTTTCATGAAAATATAGGATGTGGATGTGTGAAAGAAGGAACAAAAATGTTATCATAAAAGTGCATCTCATCAATATAATTATTATGCATTTTTTAACATGAAAATATGTATGCAATCTAAGGTCGTATGCAAAGATTGTTTGAATTGCATTTCAATCGCATGAGTTTTTGGTTAGGTCAAAATTCATACACATATTTCATTCTCATGTAACGGTAGACATTGTTGATATATTTAGGTAGTGATGTGCGTGAACACTCTAGGACCGCCGGGGCACTTTTTTCCCTCTTTAGGAGGTTTTTTCCCCCCGGCTTGTATATACACCTATTGCTCTAAAGGGCTACTTATCTTTGTACATTCTCTAGTAATACGTTCAGTATTGTGTGTTGTGCTCCAAGCTTCTTCTTCTTCCTTGTGTTGTTCGCGTGCTTCCGCAGACGTCTAACTCCAACAATTGGTATCAGAGCAGGTCATCGCTTCATCTAGAGCATCATCAACACCTCTCCGGTTGTAGTCTCAGAACCGCACAAATTTTGGTGAGCATACTCAGTGTGTTTCCGAGATCAAACTGCTTCGCTTTGTGTGCCGAAGTCGTGATCTAAGCTTGTTTTGGCCTCCGGACGCACTATCGCAGTGCTTGTACAAGCTATTTCATCTTTTTGTGCCAAAGGTATATACCAGTTTCGATTCGCTAGAATATGTGTCTCGAAGTCTGGTACAAGTCTAGCAGAATTCGACTCAGCAATTCTGTTCAACTTTTTGAGATACAGTCAATTTTCTGCATCAAGGTATTTTAGTCACCGGCAATGGCTGAAAGCAATGATGTATTCCGTATGTTGGTTGTTGAAGATAAGTTGGATGGTACCAACTACCCATTATGGGCTTATATGATGCAACATGTATTGGTTGCAAAAGGACTGTGGAACATTGTGTAGGGTGTTGAAAAACGTCCTATCACACCTTCAACTGTTACAACAGCAGGTACTGAAGCTTATGCAGAAGGTGTCGAAGATGATGATATTCTGCATATTCCTGTTCGTGCTGCGGTTTTCGCCTGCAAAAGATTCGTTGGGATGGCAGAGATGCCCAGACACATGCATTGATAGCTTTGTCTATCAAACATGCCATTATTCCTCACATTTGCTCTTGCAAAATAGCTAAGGATGCTTGGGATACACTTACCACATTGTACCAAGCTAAGAATGAGGCTCCTGTTGGTTACCTCCGAAAACAGTTGGAGAGTGAGCACATGAATGAAGATGATTCTATGGATAATTTTCTAACAAAGATCAAACACTTGAAGGAACAGTTGATTTCTGCTAATGAGGTTATACCAGATAGCTCACTTCTATAGACCGTTCTGAATGGTCTTCCTGATTCATATCAGAGTTTTACTTCTACTCTTTGGTTGATGATGAAAAGCAATCCAAATGCCTTGTCATTTGAGGAGTTAGTTTTTGTTCTGTTGCAAGAAGATCAGTCTAGGCAAAACAGGTCTATTATGCGTGTTGTAGATCAAGCCTTCCTGGCTAGTCAGAAAGGCAAAGGAAAATGGAGCTCTTCTACTAGTAAGAGGGAATCTACAAATGTTGCACATTCGAAGAAGGAAGATAAAGATGAGAAGAAATCAGAAAAGCAGAAATTGTTTTGAAAGTATTATACAGGGAATGATCATATCATAAAGAACTGTCCAAAACTGGTTGCTAAAGAGGCAAAGAAGAAAGAGGTTGGAATGGTTGTTGCAGAGGCCTCTACACCAAAAACGGAGTCTACTAATCTTATGCAAGAAGAAGAATGGGTGTTTACTATTGTTTGCAGTTTTGACCCATCTTTTCATGACCAGTGCATGTTTGCAGTAGATTCATATGTTTGGTACTTTGACAGTGGGGCGACCAAACATATTACCTCGCAGCGCAGTTTCTTCTCTTCACTCGAGCTTGCCCCTACAAGGAATACTATTACATGCGCCAACAACTCCTCTTATTCTGTTATGGGAGTTGGTAAGATCATTTTGACTACTGCTGACGATAGTTCTTTCACTTTGTCAGATGCTTTGTTTGTGTCAGGGATCAAGAAAAATCTCTTATCAGTTTTTGCATTAGCCAAGATTGGCTTGGTTTTCAAAATTTGTTGATGACAGGTGTATAGTTCATGATCTATCAAATGGCGACATGATTATTGCTTCTGGCATTTTATGTCGTGGGCTGTATAAGCTCATAGACTATGAAAGATCTATAAATGATTTGGCATGTGCAATACATGATTCTCAGGCTATGTCAGATGCAAAGCTTTGGCATGCACGCTTTGGTCATCTGAATTTTGCTAGTTTGCTATGCTTGTAGAAATTTGAAATGGTGTCCTCTTTGCCCAAACTTGAGGCACCTAGAAAACATGTTTGTGAAGGTTGTATTTTGGACAAAATGCAGGGTTCATCCTTTCCAAAAGATGGTTCAATTCGGGCTACTAAAAAATTACAGCTTGTACATAAGGATGTCTGTGGTCCTATGCAGACACATTCTTTTGGAAATTATCTTTACTTCGTGACTTTCATCGATGATTTTTCCAAGCATGCATGGGTATATCCATTGAAGGCAAAGTCCGAAGTGTTCATGTGCTTCAAACAGTTTTTGGTTTTGGCTAAAAATCTGTCAGCATGTAAAATGGGCACCCTCCATTCTGATCGAGAAGGGGAATATATGTCTTCTAATTTTAATGCATTTCTGGCTGGACGTGGGATAAAACACGAGTGTACAGTTGCTGAATGAAGGAACGTGTCACTCATGGAGATGGCAAGGTGTATGGTCAAGAGTCAGGCTTTATCACAAGGTTTCTGGCTTGAGGTTGTCATGTGTGCAGCATATGTACTTAACAGGTGTCCCACTAAAGCGCTGCAGTCTATCACTCCATATGAGACTTCGCATGACCACAAGCCATCTGTTGCTCATCTGCATGTTTCTGGTTGCTTGGCATATGCATCAGTGCCTGAACAACATCACAAAAAATTGGATGATAAAGCAGTAAAATGTATTTTTGTTGGGTAGAGTTCTAAAAGTAAAGGCTATCGTCTATATCATCCACAGACTAAACGCATTCTGGTTAGCCGTGATGTTTTTTTTGTGGAAGATGCTATTCAACCATTGCTTTCATGTACTAAGGAGACATCTATTAGCTCTAAAGACATGTATTATACTTTGCTGCCTCTTTTGATATGTGGACAATCTAATGCTGGTCTTAATGAGGCAACTTCTCAGCCTTTGCAGGTTTCATGTGATGATGCAAATCATCCCATTTCTAATGCATATTTACATGATGCTCTTGTTGATGAGAGAGCTGATATTGAGGAAGCAAAAACTATGCCAAAATGGCTAGTGTAGACTTTGTGTGATAGCAAATTAGATTCACCTGTATCATATTGTACTTGGTCAGGCTCTCATAGTGCCTCTTTTGCATCAGATTGTTATGCTATGGCTGCATCTAGTCTCTATGATGAGACTGAGCCTGTTTCATTTGATGAAGCACAAAATTCAAAAAATTGGATGGCTGTTATGCAATCTGAATATGATGCTATAATGAAGAATGGTACTTGGTCTTTATGTGACTTGCCTCCTGGCAAGAAGACCATTGGCACTAAGTGGGTATACAAGTTGAAGCGTAAACCTAATGGTACAATTGATAGGTATAAGGCTAGGCTTGTTGCAAAGGGTTATGTGCAGGAAAGAGGCATTGATTTTGATGAAACCTTTGCACCTACATGCCGTATGACTATTGTTCGGAGCATTTGTGCACTTGAAGCTCATCATGGTTGGAATGTACATCAGTTGGACATTAAAACTACATTTCTGAATGGTGACTTGCATGAAGAAGTGTATTTTTTCAGCTCGTGTGGCTTTGTGTAGACAGGGCATGAAAACCAGGTGTGCAGGTTAAAGAAGGCATTATATGGTTTAAAGCAAGCACAATGTGCTTGGTATGAGAAGATACATGCCTATCTGATGCACATGGTTTTGAGAACAGTCGAACTGAAAGCACCTTATATGTTAAGCGTGCTAATGATGTACTTCTCATCATTGTGGTTTATGTTGATGACATGCTGCTCACTGGACCTCATGAGAGGCATATTGCTGATTTTAAGGCTGATTTGCGTGCCTCATTTGAGATGTCTGGTTTGGGGCATTTGCATCACTATTTGGGCATTCAATTTATGCACGTTGTTGGTGGAATGGCTTTGTGCCAAACAAAATATATTGACACATTATTGCAGCATTTTGGCTTTGAAGACTCTAAACCTATTTCCACTCCTATGGAAATAGGTTTACAACTGATTCGTCATGATGTTGGAGATGCATTTGATGTTGTTCTCTATCAGCAGGCTGTTGGATGCTTGATTTATTTATGCATTACTCGGCCAGATATTCAGTTTGCTATCTCACAGATGAGCAGGTTTATGCATTGCCCAGGATTCAATCATTGGCAGGCAGTTAAGCGCATCTTTCGCTACTTGAGTGGTACCCGGCTACTTGGTTTGTTTTATCCCAAGGGGGGATCACTACCGCAAGATTTGCATGCTTTTTCTGACTCTGATTAGGCTGGTTGCTATGACACTCGTGTGTTCATTAGTGGCTTTTACTTCATGCTTGGTAGCTCATGTATATTTTGGTTGAGCAAGAGGCAGCCTATTGTGGCCACTTCCTGTTGTGAGGCTGAGTATAGGGCAGCTTTCACAACAACTGTTGAGTGTGTGTGGCTCAGACGCCTTATGGCTGATTTGGGTGTTGGTCAGTCTTCTTCCACCACCATCTTCACTGACAGTGAGAGCGCACTGGCAGTTACGAGGAACCCTATGTTCCATGCTCGCACTAAGCACATTGAGGTGCATTATCATTATTTCAGGGAGAGGTTCTCTGTTGGGGAGATCAGCTTGGCATATTTGCCCACGCAAGAGAACATTGAAGACCTTTTCAAAAAAGCTCTACCTAGGGAGAAGTTTGAAGCTTTCCGCAAAGCTTTGGGCTTACTTCCTTTTATGGAGTGATTTCCACATAGCTTGGCACTTCCTTATACATGAGTGCCAACTCCTTGTTCACCACATCACTCCCAGGGGGGATTTGTTGATATATTTAGGTAGTGATGTGTATGAACACTCTAGGATCACCGGGGCACTTTTTTCCCTCTTTAGGAGGTTTTTTTTCCCCAAGCTTGTATATATGCCTATTGCCCTAAAGGGCTACTTATGTTTGTACATTCTCTAGTAATACATTCAGTATTGTGTGTTGTGCTCCAAGCTTCTTCTTCTTCCTTGTGTTGTTCACGTGCTTCCGCAGACATCTAACTCCAACAGACATTTACAAGATTAAACATTGAGGTGTTGGTATGCATGATTCCATAGGTATGGCTACTTAATAATCATGCACAACATATATTATGTTGTTTGGAGGTGTAGTAAGAAAAGGTGCATAACCAAAAAGAATTTTATGAACATACATAGAGACCTTGTTTGGTATTTCAAAGAATGTTATGAATATGTTTTAAAGTAATGAAATTAGAAGCCATTTGTAGTGTGTACTTAGTGCAATTGTTGTAAACCTTGCAATAGGTGCCAAGGTTTCTTCGTAATCAATGTAGTGCTTTTGCTTATAATCCTTTGCTACATGTCTTGCTTTGTACTTGTCCGAGATACCATCTGATTTGTACTTGATTTTGTGGTTAACTCCAATAACCTGATCATCAATAGGTTTTGGAATGTGTCCAAGCGTTTTTCTTTTTAACAACATCCATTTTGTCTCCATAGCTTCTTCCCACTCAGATTTGGCCTTGAGATTCTTTGAAATTGGAAGGCTCTGGAATTTGTTGAATCTGGTGCATAAGTGCATAATTCTCATTGTGACTTTGTTCATTTCACTGCTTCTCGATGAGCTTTTGAGATCTTCTATGTGGATGAAAATTACTTGGCTTTGATTTGTGCTTAGAAATAATTGTGTCCCCCTCTCAAATGTAGATGGGTGGATTCAAACTTGGACTTGGATCTTTTGTTGAGTACTTTGAAGCTTCATCAAAGATGATATCTTTTCAAATTGTGATGGAGTGGTTCTCACGATCATACAACTTGTATGCCTTAGACTGTTCACTATAGCCAATGAATAGATGTTTCTTGGACTTAGATTGTAATTATATTGATCTTCCTTGGGCACATGTACAAATGCTTCACTTCCAAAAACTCTAAAGTAGTTGACAGTGGGCTTGTACCCATAGTAGGCTTCAAATGGAGTCTTGTTGTGTAAAGCATCTATTGATGATGTGCAACTCACTGTCTATAGCTTCAACCCAAAACTTGAAAGGTAATTTTGTTGTGAAGCATGGTGTATGCCATTTCCATGAAACTTCAAATCTTTCTTTTGGTTACTCCACTATGGGATGGAGTATGTGGTTAAGTGACTTGCCTCTTGACGCTCACTTTTTTAAAGAAATTGTCGAAGTCGGTGTCACTCTAGCACAATGGTGAGTACCAACATGAGGATATCCACCTCATAAATGTCAATTAGTGGAGACATGAGAACTGGTATGATGACCATGAGCAAGTGAAGGCACAAATGTGTGAATGAGAAACACACTAGCATGCACACACATACACACACAAGCCAAGAACAAAGAGAGGAACAATGGAGTGCTTTCAATTACACAAGATCTTTATTAGAAAAGCTCCAATCTCGAACAAGCTAACCTCAAAAATGAGCTCTCTAGCTCTTTTTATAGTTTTTGACTAGCTTTGGCCCTGTCCAAACCTAGCACTCGGTCTAGTTAGAAATTAGGTTCCAGGGCTTATTTGAGTTCTCAAACAGAATCTAAAAATTATGAAAATTGGTATGTAGATACTTGTAGTAGTCTTCAAGCTGAATGACTCCTCGACTTGAACAAAATGGAGTTAGAACTATAAAAAATGGTATTTACAATGTTGGTGTAGTGATAAAAATCACTCTTGATTGAAAATACTTTATGAGAATTTGCTTAGGCCTATTCTTTGTCAGATTTGCATTATGTTTCTATTTCCTTGCTCCTTCTCACTTCTTTCTTTGGATGTCTTGTATGTTGATGCTTGTAGGCTTGTAATAGTCGTGAATGATGAATTCACCAACTTCATCTGATCCAATGGTCCTGACTGAACTTGATGCTTCATTCTCAACTTGATAAATCCATTATCGGAACTTACAAAATGTATATGCCATGGATTTGAGAAAATATACTCAGATATACCTTGTGTGATCATATGTGAAGAGAAAGAAGTAGATTGACTATGTAGTGATGGGGTATTCATTTGTCCACAAAGATCCATGTGGACTAGGGCTATAGGGTTCCTTGAATGGGTGGAAGCATCTTTGAGAACTTGAGCTCTATGTTGCTTGCCTTGAGTGCAAGCTTGGCAAATATCATGAAGTTGCACAATTTTGGGTAATCCCTTAACCATTTGTGATGCAAAAATCTTGGTTAAGTACGAGGTGTGTCCATATCTCTGGTGCCAGAGGCTAAAAATTGAATCCTTAGAAAGAAAACATGAAATCTTGTATAAGCCTTAGTCTTCAATTCCTTGGGCTATTATATCCTTGGTGCTAGATTCAATCACCTTCACTAATGTGTTGTTAAATAATACTTGTTTGTGAAGATCAGTGATTTCCTTAACATAGAGAGGGTTCATATGCAAATTGGGTATGGAGTGCATTTTTATAAAGCTTTACACTTCCCTCTGTGATTTGTACTTTGAAATTTTGCCTTGCATTCTATTGTAAGACTTTTATTATTGCCTAAATAAACTTCATCGGCATGGTCTTCTAACTCTTGGAATGATTTGTGATCTCTACACGTATGCGAGCTTGCACCACTATCAAAGGTCTACTCTTGTGAGGAGCTATAAGTAATTAGGGCATTGGCCTCTCTTGAGATAAACAGATATTCACTTGAACAATGACATCTATGTTGAGAGGACTAGTTTGGTGCCTCGAGGTAGAGGCTTTAGATTTTTTTTCTTCTTTTTATAGAAAAACTTCTTGAGATGCCATGCTTTACCACAATAGTTGGAGCTGAACTTGTTTGATGAATTGCTAGAGCCTTGTTTAGGTGCGTTACTAGAGTTGTGACTAGCATTCTTGGTCTTGTTTAATGGACCCTTTGTTTTGATCATGGCTTCTTGCAAGGATGACAAATTCTCTTGCAAATCGTGGAGGAGCAAAGGTCTCCATACTACCTTCGAGGTCAACACTTAGATCCAGTTGTAAAGGATTGTGATAAAGGTTTCATACGACCTAGGGAGCTTATTTAGAAGTCTAATGGCAATGTCCTGGCTTGATACTTGTCTTCCACACAATGCAAGCTTGCATTGGTAATCTTCAAAGGTCACAATGACTTTAGTAATGGGATCCTGGGGACTTATACAGAGGTTGTGGAACTCCACTTCTAATGTGTAGGTTTTAGAAGGACTTTTAACTCATAAGGATCATGCAATATTTTCCAAGCCTTGTGTGAGGTATTGCAATAAGTAATGTGACCTTTTGTCAACTCATCATAGGATAGCAATAAATATCCTAAGGCTCTCTTATCTTTGAAATTCTAAATGTTCTAGGCCACTAAATCACTCTCCTTGTCTAGCTCAGGTTTTAAAGCAGCAACTATATACAATAAGTTTGTATAGAGATAAACCCTAATTGTATCTTTCCATAAATTATATTTATGCAATTTAATTTCCCACCCTTTGGCATGAAAAACGACATAAATGAAGGCAAGTACAATTGTTTAGAAGACATTGCGTTCGGAATAGTAGACATTTTTGCCATTGAAGAAAATTGAACTTGAAATTGATTCATCACACTTGCAAAATGGAGTTTGCACCAAAATTTGGAATGGTGTAGGCAACAATCAAGACACTCTTTGAGGTCTCAAAATAGCCTCCCAAAGCACACACACAATGGAATTCGCTTGTATTATTGATGTTACAAAGATTAGATCACTTAATGCTAAATGTTATCCTTGAGGGAGAGGGTTAAAATCCTTTAGAAATACAATAAAACCCCTTGATGAACGAGTAGAATTAGCTCCAAAGAAGATCCCAAAATAAGCACGAAGGGATTGGTCACGATAAGGGTAAGCCACCCCTAGGGATTACAAATTAACGCCATTGAGCTGGAGTATGGGTATGTTGAAAATATAAAATGGGTACAAAGGATAGTGTAAACATATGCCCAAAAAGAGGGTAAAAACCCTTTGGAAAATACCACACTTTCAAGTGCTTGGGGTGCCCAAATTGATGTGAAAATAATGATACTTGAGGTAGTACTTCAAGTATATGCTTGTGCTTGTGGGTTACAATTGTGAGCGCTCAGTGCTACAAGATGATGCTTTATGAGTCTCAAAAATGAGGTTTTACAAGAGTATAAGGTACTTCAAAAATACAAATATATACTTTACACCACAAGGGGTAACAAAAAATTTTGTGAATTATGGGGGGAACAAATTCCATTTTTGTAGGTTCAATGTGGTGTGGTATGGGTGTCAATGTAGATGCATGTCAAAGTAACTTGAAAAGTACCAATGTCAGATTTTAAATGTCGAAGCTAGATGGCCTCACATGCTGCAAAGTTGGATGCTCAATACTTGGCTTTGGTGGATGACAAAGCAATTATAGGTTGCTCCTTACTTGCCCAAGAGATAGGTCCTGATACATGCAAGAATATATATCATGAAGTAGATAGTTGGGAATCAAAATCACCAAACCAATCTAAATCCAAATATCTGATGAGTTTGACGACCCTTCTGTACCAAAGACCGTGATGTTGTTGGGTGTGTGTAGAAGTGCGAGAGACACACGAGAAGCACACACAAGGAGCACAAATGCAACAAGACGCACGGAAAAGACGATGGCTAGAATAGCTCTCTCTATTGATGATGAACTGAACTGAAGTCAGAGCTTAATGATATCCCTAAGTACAAATTACCACCACATATGAGAGTATCAAGTATGTGGTAACATGGAGAAAAAACCTCTACCAGCACTAGAGTAAAAAGTGCCCATGCATAGGGAAAAGGTTCACATCAAAGCTACTCAAGGAACACATAAGTGTAACAAAGCCCCCGGGAGCGAATAATGTGAACACATACAGGGAGTGATAGATCAGCCCCCACAAGGTAAAAAGCCTAAAGCTTTGCGAAAAGCTTCAAACTTTTCCCGTGGAAGAGCTTTGGTGAATACGTTTGCCACATTATCTTGTGTAGGCACATATACCAAATCAATATCTCCTTCATGAAGGCACTCTCTCACATAGTGATAATGCACCTCAATATGTTTGGTCCGTGCATGAAACACTGGGTTTCGTGTAACAGCCAAAGCACTCTGACTATCATTGAGAATATGCATAGCAGCATCAATCTCCATGCAAAGATCCATCAATAGGCGTCTCAGCCATATACACTCCACTATAGCTATGAAAACTACACTGTACTCAACTTCACAACTCGATGTCACCATTGTAGGTTGTTTCTTACTCAACCAAGATATGCATGAGTCTCCAAGGAAAAAGCAATTACCACTAGTGGACACGCGAGTATCATAACAACCAGCCCAATCACTATCTGTAAAAGCATGCAAGCATGGTTGAATATCTCTGCCATAAAAGAGACCTAAGCTCAAAGTGCCTTGGAGATATCTAAACACATGTTTCACCACTTGCCAATGCTTAGTGTCAGGGCTATGCATGAATCGATTCAACTGGGAAATTGCATATTGTATATCCAGCCTTGTTTTGCATGCATATATAAGACATCCCACAGCTTGCTGATAAAGAGAAGTATCAAATGCATCACTCAAATCCTCAACTGAGAACCGGAATCCTGTCTCAACTGGTGTGGAAACTAGCTTGCAATCCTCAAAGTCAAAACGTTGAAGTAGTTTTTCAACATACTTTGCTTGATGCATAACAATTTCCCCCTCAACGAATACAAACTAGATGCCAAGATAGTAGCTCAAAAGACCAAAATAAGTGACATCAAAAGTATGCTGCAAATCACCCATAGGAGCTTGCTTGAGACCATACAAGGCTTTATGCAAGCGACAAACCATATGCTCTTTCCCTTTCATAGCAAATTCAGGAGGTTGCTTCACATAAACCTCTTCATGCAAGTCACCATTCAAGAAGGCTGTTTTTATGTCCAACTGATGCACTTTCCAACCTCAATGGGCAGCTAATGCAACAACAGTACGAATGGAAGTCATGCGTGAAGTAGCGATCAATGCTACCATCAGTTTCCTCATAGTCAATGTCATATTGTTGAGCATATCCTTTGACAACCAATTTAGCTTTGTAGCGATCAATGCTACCATCAGATTTTCTCTTAATCTTGTAAACCCACTTTGTACCAATGGCATTCTTTCTTTTTGCAATTCACATAACTCCCAAGTACCATTCCTATGTATGGAATCCATTTCTAATTGCATAACACTCATTCATTGTGGATGGTCACATGCATCGTCAAAAGAAAGTGGCTCTTCATTACATGCTATAGCAATAAGAGAATAATCCATAAAATTACTCGATGCATAGTGAGAGCTTGATCTTGTTCTACTAAGTAAAGGTGCACTCAATTTGTTGTCCTGCAAAGTTTGTTTCAGCCACTTTGGCATAGATTGTGTACTCTTGATAGACATGCATTCATTATGTAACACATCTTCAACATGTACATCATGCGTGGGCTGAAATTCATGCTCATTTTCAGCCATATTTTGATGCAAATGCTCAGCCATATGTGGCTGGAAATTTCCAGCAATTTGGACATTTTTTGGCTGAAATTTTTCAGCCATGTTTGGCTAGAAGTTCTCTGCATTTTCAGCCCTATTTGGCTGGAATTTTTCAGCCCTTTGAGCATCAGTTGGCTGGTCTACATGGCCATAGTCAAGTGCACCATTTTGGAACAAAGGCATGAGTGTATCGAACACATCTTGTGAGCTAACTATTGGCTGTTTTTTGCATTCAAGTAGAGGGAAAACTGAATTTTCAGCAAATACTACATCTCGATTCACAATAATTGTGTTCATCAATGGATGGTACAAATGATATCCCTTACTTTCAACACTCTAACCAACAAATATACATTTCTTTGCCTTGTCATCAAGTTTGTGATGTTGTTTTGATGGCACAAGAGCATATGCCAAACAACCAAATACACGCATATGACTAACCATAGGCTTATGACCATTCCAAGCCTCATAGGGAGTGATGACTCTCAATACTTTTGTAGGGTAGTGATTCAACACATAATTTGCACACATGACCGCTTCCATCCAAAACTTATCAGGAAGATGCTTTCCTTTAACCATACATCATGCCATTTCAAGTAGAGTTCTATTTTTACGCTCAACAACACCATTTTGTTGAGGTGTATATGGCACCATACATTGGTGTGAAATACCTCTTTCACGAAGAAAAGCATTAAACTCATGTGACATGTATTCACCACCACAATTTGTGCGTAGAGTCAAAAGCTTTTGTGAAAAAAAAAATTCAGCCATAGCTAAAAATGCTTTGAAGCAAGAAAATACCTCATTCTTTGCTTTCATAGGATAGACCCATGTTTGGCGAGTAGCATCATCAATGAAGGTAACAAAATATACACGCTTCCCAAAAGATGGAGTCTTGATGGGACCACATACATCACTATGAACAAGTTGCAATTTTCTTGTAGTGTGTGTATGACTATCTTTTGAAAAAGAAGCACGATGCATTTTTCCAAGAATGCAACCTTCACATGCATGCTTTTCAATGGACTCAATTGTAGGCAAACCAATATCTATGTCCTTCTTTTGCAAGTAAAGCAAACTATTGAAGTTTAAGTGACCAAAACGAGCATGCCAAAGCTCCATTTCATCCATGGAAGAAGTATGAGCAACCAAGGCATTCAAGGCAGCCCTCTTGTATGTATCCATGCGATACAAACCATTACATAATGTACCAGACATCACAATAACATCGCCATTGCTGAAATCATGAACCATACACTTATCATCAACAAAGTGTACATGAAGTCCAGCTTTGGCAATCAACGAAACCGAAATTAAGTTCTTCTTTATACCGGGCACATACAATGCATTTTTCAAGAGAATCACACCTCCATTTGTAGCTGTAAGCTCAATTTCTTCTACTCCAATGATAGGATAAGAGGCATTGTTTGCACACACTACATGTCCTCCTGTGGGTGCATCTTTCAAAGAGGCAAAAAATATTTTGCATGATGTTATGTGCTTTGAAGAACCACTATCAAAGAACCAATCCGAATCAGCCTCACTCACAACCATACATTTAGAATGCAAAGAAGCATCATAATGACATGTAACAACACATGCCCAAAAATCTTGAGCGATGTTAGCTTCATCATTCTTTAGATTTGCTGAATTTTCAGCAATAGACATGCCGGATTCCTTCTTCTTTTCATTTTGTTTAGCAAGCTTTCTACACTCATAAATAGTATGACTATATGTTTGCCAATTGCTCTTTCAAGTCTTTGATGTGTGTCACATACACATCCACCAACTCATTTCCAGCCATACATACATCCTCAAGTTGCTTCCTCAAGTATGCAACACGGGCTTCATTGCGCACGGCATACAAAGAAGAAAGAGTGTCCCATGCTTGTCATGATGTAGAACATGACCGAATGTGTGGAACTATATGACGCTTCAGAGAAAGCACAATCAAAGCACGAGCTTGAGCATCTTTTCCATCCCATATAAGCTTCTCCTATGTAGGTGGAGAAGGAGAAACCACTGTACTCGAAGAAGAAGCTCCATCTGTGACAGTAGACTCTGAAGTAGAAGAACCTGCGGGTCTTCGATCTACATCTACCACTATGTTCCAAAGTTGTTTAGCAACAAGAACATGCTTCATCATGTAAGACCACATTGGATAGTTGGCCCCATCAAGCTTATCTTCAGCTTGAAGCATGCCAAACAAATCATTGTTGCCCGCCATTTCACTAAGGAACAAGAAAGTGACAAAAACTTTACTTCGACAAAAGCTGAAATGAGTGCTGAAATTTTAGCTCACAAATCGTCACTCTGATGGCGATTCTGACTGCACGAATGGCTTTGAAATGGGGGTAAAACCTAGCGCACCTATTGGAAATGTTTATTGGCTGCTGAAATTCACAATTCTATGCTCCGAAGTTGATTTGCCCTGTTAAAAGTGCGTGTGCATCGCGATGCGAAAAACCAAAACTTGAGAAAAAGTTGAACCTGCTCTGATACCACTGTTGGGTGTGTGTAGAAGTGCGAGAGACACATGAGAAGCACAACAAGGAGCACAAATGCAGCAAGACACACGGAGAAGACGATGGTTGGAATAGCTCTCTCTATTGACGATGAACTGAACTGAAGTAAGAGCTTAATAATATCCGTAAGTACAAAGTACCACCACATATGAGAGTATCAAGTATGTGGTAACATACTTGATACTTCTACACACCACCACAAAGTACCACTATTGGGTGTGTGTAGAAGTGCGAGAGACACATGAGAAGCACACACAAAGAGCACAAACACAGCAAGACACACGGAGAAGACGATGGCTGGAATAGCTCTCTCTATTGACGATGAACTGAATTGAAGTAAGAGCTGAATAATATCCCTAAGTACAAAGTACCACCGCATATGAGAGTATCAAGTATGTGGTAACATGGGGAAAAAACCTCTAGCCAGCACAAGAGTAAAAAGTGCCCATGTATAGGGAAAAGGTTCATATCAAAGCTACTCGAGGAACACATAAGTGTAACAGATGTCAGGTGAGGGCAAGGTATCATAGTAATCTCTGAGCAACATCCCAATGTGTTTGACAAGGTTGATGTACAAGTTGACTGAGTATACCAATTGCGTAGACATTATCTCTAGAATTATTCTATTCTTGTGGTGGTCAATAATTTAAGTAAAATGGCACACTTTATTCCTACTAAGGAATGAATTGAAGCACCACAAGTTGCAAAATGATTCATTTAAAATATTTTCCAATACATGATTTACCTAAGACCATAGTTTCAGACAAGGATCCTAGATTCAAAGGATGTTTTTTGCGAACACTTGTTAAACAAACTCCAATTTCAACTCAGGATGAGTAGTGGATAGCATCATAAATAGACGATCAGACCAAAAGAGTTAATCAAATACTGGAAGATATGCTACAAGCATACAATCAGAAAAGCAAATAGATTAGGATAGTTTCCTTCCATTAGTTGAGTTTTCTTATAATAGTTTGAGGCACAAAACTATTAATTTGGCACCTTTTGAGATGATCTATGGTTATGTTCCACGCAATCCAACTACCATAGGATTTTCGAGGAAATCTCTAAGTGCTTCACAATTTATTACAGACACGCGAACTAACTTAAAGATACCTCAATCCAATCTTCAACAAGCTACTAAGAGGATGAAAGCTTTTGTAGAGAGACATCACACACCACAAACATTCTAAGAAGGCAGTCATGTGTTCTTATAGGTTCCATTTCATTCATCACGAACAGTGGGTCAAAAGCCCAAGTTATCCCTTATATTTTATGGACCTTAGAAAATAATCAAGAAGATTAGTGATCCCGCTTATATGTTACAATTGCCAGATGACTGTAGATTTCATCTAGCTTTCCATGTTAGCAAGTTGAAACCATACATTTCTCCAGATGAGAATTGTGTGGATGGTACTGTTGCTTTAGGATATAGAATGTCTCAACCAGATGTTCCTTTTGGAGTTCTCAATAAGAGGGTGTGGTAGTTGAGAAATCATTCCATACCAAAATATATAGTACCATGGTCTAGCCCTCCACTCATAGATGCTACTTGGGAATCAAAAGATTTGATTGGTACATACTTTCCTTGATCCTTGAGTACAATGATCTCTAGGAGGGATAGAGAGTGTTAGATTTATTTAGACCACCATGGTCTACCTGTAGTTGGTCGAGGACCCTAGATGGGCCAAGAACCAAATCTTGGGGAGCCAAGGCTCTATCATGAGTCTTCAAGGTTATTTCAACTCCTTAGAGTGACCATATGAGGGGTGTTTGGATCTTAAATAAGACTTTAAATGTGTTTAACAGTAAGGGCTATTTAAGGTTGGAAGGAGAGGGGCAGGTAGCAAATTGGGATCTTTCATCATAGGCTCTTGGTTGTCTGGTTTATATCTAGGTTGTCTGTGGTAAGGTTCTCTATAGCATTTGTATTGTCTTAGGATGATTTCCATATGCATCCCTAGGAGGATACATAGCCTAAGTTGATAATGTGGTCTTTGCTGATGTTGTTGTTGTGGGTATTGATGTTGAGGTGGTTTGTGATACTCTGGTGGTATGTACCTTAGCACTGTATTGCACATGTAAGTGGAATTATACCCATTATAGTGATGGCATTTCCTAAGTTGTTGTGGCCTCTATCCATATGGCGTGCTACATTACTCCTTTGCTTGTAACTGCATTTGAAGCGTCTTCACCACCAAATCCACAATTTCTCAAATCACATATTTTGTTCAAGTAGAGGAAGTAAATGCTTAACTCTTTATGTCATTGGTGAAGTCTTGAGTTTTGCATCTAAATTGTTCTCTCTAAGTCCACACACTTTGTGATACATTCATTTAATCTATTGATCCTTCCAATGTATACTAACGAACGTTATTGTATGTTAGTCAATCCCTTGAGGAATAGAGAGATCAACTTCTTCTCTAGTGGACTTTGGTGAGGTAGACATTTATCTACATATTAGTGAAAGTGCTTTGCTACTAGAAAACTCCTTCCTTATCCTCGTAGCATTCGATGCAAAATTTAACTATCATGTGTGGATCAATTATCAAGCAATTATGGTTTTTAAACCTAGCAACTTGTTTGTAAAGTCTATCTAGATACATGCCTATCCCATGGTTTTAGAATGTTTTCATAGTATCTACTCAATGGTCCTACCTCATAAGGATCCATGGGGTTCATGTGCACATCCTCAAAAGGCACCATATGATTCCAATTTGATCCTGACTCACTACTTGATGAGAGTTCTTGTGTGTGGTGTGGCTAGAGGGTCTAAAACCACTTCCTATAGAAGAGAGATGTATTTTGATATATGTTTGTTATATAAATGTTTTACCCGATCTCAAATGCATGTATACATGATTAAAAAAAAAAAAGAACTTCAAGCTTTTGAGAGGGGTATCTCGATGTGTGCACATTGCCTTTGAAATGAAAAGAAGAAGCAAAAGTGCTTAAACATACTTGACAATGTAATGTGTTTTGAGGTTTTGACATTTTTTGTGGTGTGATGTACTTATTTGCAATCAAAATGAAGCAATCAATCTAATCACTGAAGCATTAAAAGTGCATTAATGGTCCTTTCACTGCTTCGGGTGTGTCAAAACCAACTCGCCCTTTTTTTAATGTTCAAAACCTCTTCAATAGAAACACAAATCCATAGGTCAAGATCCTTGTGGAGTAGAAGCATATGCCCCATGAGAGAAAGTAATGAATGCTCCTTTTTGTGGCCCAAAGAGAGTATTCCTAAGTTCCATTATCCCTCAAGATTAAGCCTTCAATGTCACTTTTGAATCTAGGTAAAAAAAAGTTAATTTCTTTGTGACTCACCTTAATGAATCTAGATAGTCGTCGATCCCTTTAATCCTAAGGCTCCTTTGGTCTCCCCAAACAATTTGCCCTTTGATTCTTACACAAGGTCTCTTTTTGTCCAAGATGTGTACTTCAAAGTTCTTTAAAGCACTGATGCAACTTTACTCTCACTCTCTTACCTGATTTTCCCAAAAAAGCATTACTAATTGATGTGTTGCCCAAGATTTGAGCTCGAGATAGGTGATACTTGTGACTTTTGTACCTTGTCTTGCCATTCAATTATCTTGAATGCTAAGAGATGCTTGCCAAACTTATCCTCTCGAGTCAGCTAGACGATCCTCCCAACAACAACAAAAACCGAGCTAAACTTCTTGCTCGATTGCACACGTATTGCTAGGCTACACTCCAAAACTACCTTTAGGATGACTCCCATGTGTGCTTCAATTTTCTCAACAAGATGCCACCAACAACTCTACAAGACTTGCCTTGCTCACATACCCTCTTTTGTGCTTGATGTGCACCCTTTGGCTGCTTTTGATCGATGGTTTTGATGCCTTGATGAAGAGAGCACTATACAGATTCCAATTTTTGACTTCCTTGTGCGCTTGAGTGTGTCATGCTTGGCAACTATCCTCATGTAAGTTGAGTGACTTCTCACGTGCATGCTAGCTACATGATCACATAGCACGTGATATAATGTTTCAAGTTGATGGGTTTGCTATGTTATTTGATACCCGAGCCAAGCTAAGTGATGCATCACCAATCCTTCAAGCTACCCAATGGATGAGGTCGAGGTACTCGATTTTCTCCCAAGCCTTGCTGCGAGATCCTTCGAGGAGATTATCAAGTAAATCTCCCAAATTGAGTGGCCTGAACAATGTGTTCCTACCCAAGCTGGGGAGATATTAAGAGATGAGATGAGGTGAGAAGAAAAGACTTAACAAGGACAAGGAATAGAAATGACAATAAACAAGGTCAATGCTTAGTGGGTAATGACAAGTTGATTTCTTTATCCTAGCCATCCGATGGACCTTTTCGAAGGATTAATAGACGTGAAGTTTGACTTAAGAATGGATATCCGATCCCTTAGGAGAGGCCAATGCTCTCTACGACTTGATAAGTGATGCACCTCTCGTACTTGTTAATTGATACTCAATTTTTCGGGAGTATTGCACAATGAGTAATGCTATTCAATACACCCATTTTGTGATCCTTTTGGGGTGTACAACAAGGTTGTATCAAATATATGCTAAACTTCCTCTTCTGCTTGTTAGTCCTTAAGAGTAGCCAAGTATGGTCGAATTTTTCCCAAGTTTATCTTCTCGAATACTTAGTTAGTCCTTAAGAGTAGCCAAGTATGGTCGAAATTTTCCCAAGTTTATCTTCTCGAATACTTAGTCTTCAACTGGTATTCCATGGATAATCAACTATGCTTGAATGATTGCTTAACCCACACACTCAAAGGCACAAGTTAGAGAGGCCTTGGAGTACTTCAACTACTCATACCTACTCAATTTCATATGAAAAATTACTCCCACTCAACCATTCCAAGGAAGGAGGGGATGGTCAATACTCCTCCCAATTCTATTAGAGGATGGTCACACTTCTTAGAAATATGTATAATGCTCTAAGAGGGTGTGTTACTTGATTGACCAAAACTCCACATTAATCGATGGTAGTAGTACTCAGACATGGTCATGCTATGCAATTCGACATTTTAAATAAATGCTACTTGGTACTTTAAACTCTTATCAATGAAATTCTCAAATCTCTTGGGAGTTTTGAGCACTTTGGTGCTCCTTTACAGAGTCTACCCTAACACTCCTAAGTCATGGTATTCGATCTTTTCACAAGATCGACATGAGGATGGTTGATACTCCAATCCAAGAGTGAATGTTTGAACTAACACCTTACTTGATCATCCTTTCAAGATGCATGCTTGTGATGATTTTTAATGTGCTACCTCTTATGAGATCCTTTCTCTTTCCACGTATGTCAAATTGTCTGATACTTGAGATGGGATGGGGTTCCTTGAATAATGCTTGATGTAATAGCCAATGCTTGCAAGCTATCCGATACTTCTCCAAATGTCGTGTTTGATACCCAAATTGAATGAAAGTAGAGGAGATACAATAAAAAAGAGCAAAAAACAAAGAACAAAAACAAGAATAGAAGGTTGTGCTACCTACAAACTCAATACCTATGTACTCTAACTAACCACAATCACCAAAATGTCACCCTTAAGGGCAAGAGTGATGTATGAGTGAGTCTGTGTTTGAAGATTAAAGAATCTCATTTCATGCAAAGTTTGGCAATCTTGCCAAGTGATACTCATAGATGATCGTGATATCCGTCCAACAAGTTGCTTAGGCATGATTCTTTCTCTCCTCAACACTGGCACCAAAATGTGTCGAATAATAGTGCAAGGCATACTCACAAGCTTCTAGTTTATCAATCCACAAAGGGTAGGACTCAACTTAGTTATAGTTGGTGGCATAAGCAAATTTGATGAATGTACATCAAGGCGAGTGACAAAAGTATCTCCCCTTGTTAGCCTCCTAGAAGATCCACAAGCATATACTTCTCCAAGCTGAAGGTCCTATATACTTGATGGATTTGAGTATGTGCATATCCGATGCTTCCAAGCCCTTGCTATCTCATGCATTCAAGAGTGCATGCTATCGGATGCTTTCATACGTGCACCATCATTCGATACTTCAATAGGATTGTATCACCAAAACACTTGTAACTCCCTCAATATTGATTCATTTGATGTATTCGTTAGCTCATTTTGAAGCTCCCTACAAGTGATACGATATTCAAGAGGCAAAAATGCAAAAGAGTAGGTGTAAAGCCTATATAGATCTCGCAAACATGCAAAATTCCTCCTCAAGTGTTGATCTCATAAAATAAGAGCTTAATCTTCTTTACTTTCTTCAAAATGATGTTAACAAGATGGATGATACTTCCATAACTCATAAAAAGTGTCACAGACCCACTGTCAGTCACTAAGATCACTCAAAATGCATAGATAGACACAAATAAAAATTTGCAAGAAGAGAGCTCATAACTTTATTCCACCAAAAAGTCTTTGCACAAGTGAGGTCTTGGCCTTTATATAGTCTTCTCCCCAAACCCTTCCATTGTTATTTGAAAAAGGTCCTAAAAGATAAGAGGAAAATTATATAAAAAAATATTGCAGGATTTTTTAGGCAAGACTCTTTCCTACATTTGCAAAGAGAACGGGTGGAAGTGGCCTATATAAAGCGCATGAGAATGAGTCTTTCATTCTTTTGAAGAAAGGAGTGAGAATTCTCATTCTTCACCCCTTGCTGGGTTTGGACTGTTGGGTGTTGCACAAGAATTGGAGGCTCCATTGTTGATATATTTAGGTAGTGATGTGTGTGAACACTCTAGGACCGCCGGGGCACTTTTTTCCCTCTTTAGGAGGTTTTTTTCCCCCGGCTTGTATATACGCCTATTGCCCTAATGGGCTACTTATCTTTGTACATTCTCTAGTAATACATTCAGTCTTGTGTGTTGTGCTCCAAGCTTCTTCTTCTTCCTTGTGCTGTTCGCGTGCTTCCGCAGACGTCTAACTCCAACAATTGGTATCAGAGCAGGTCGTTGCTTCTTCTAGGGCGCCATCGACACTCCTCCGTTTGCAATCTCAGATTCGCACAAAATTTGGTGAGCATACTCAGGGTGTTTCCGAGATCAAAACTGCTTTGCTCTGTGGTGCCGAAATCGCGATCTGAGCTCGTTTCGGCCTCCGAACGCACTATCGCAGTGCTTGTGCAGGCTATTTCGTCCTTTTGTGCCAAAGGTATATACTAGTTTCTGTTCGCCAGTTTAAGCGTCTCAAAGTCTGCTACAGGTCTAGCAGAACTCGTCTGGGTAGTTCTGTTCAACTTTTTGAGATACAGTCAATTTTCTGCATCAAGGTATTTTAGTCACCGGCCATGGCTGAAAGCAATGATGTATTCCGTATGTTGGCTGTTGAGGATAAGTTGGATGGTACCAACTACCCATTATGGGCTTATATGATGCGACATGTACTGGTTGCAAAAGGATTGTGGAACATTGTGCAGGGTGTTGAAAGACGTCCTGTTACACCTGTAACGACAGGTATTGCAAATACAGGTGTTGGAGCTGATGAAGATGGCATCGAAGATGATATTCCGCAGATTCCTGTTCGTGCTGCTGTTTCTGTTGCACCTACTGCAGAGCAGATTCGTTGGGATGGCAGAGATGCCCAGGCACATGCATTGATAGCTTTGTCTGTCAAACGTGCCATTATTCCTCACATTCGCTCTTGGAGAACAGCAAAGGATGCTTGGGATACACTTACCACTTTGTACCAGGCTAGGAATGAGGCTCGTGTTGCTTACCTCCGCAAACAGTTGGAGAGTGAGCACATGAATGAAGGTGATTCGATGGATAGTTTTCTTACAAAGATCAAAGACCTGAAGGAACAATTGATTTCTGCTGATGAGGTTATACCAGATAGCTCACTTGTGCAGACCGTTCTGAATGGCCTTCCTGATTCATATCAGAGTTTTGCCTCTACTCTTCGATTGATGATGAAAGGCAATCCGAATGCCTTGTCATTTGAGGAATTAGTCTCTGTTCTGTTGCAGGAAGATCAGTCCAGGCAGAGCAGGTCCATTATGCGTGTTGCAGATCAAGCTTTCCTGGCTAGTCAAAAGGGCAAAGGAAAATGGAGCTCTTCTACTAGTAAGCAGAAATCTGCAAATGCTGCACAATCGAAGAACCAGGATAAAGATGAGAAGAAATCAGAAAAGCAGAAATTGTTCTGCAAGTACTGTAAAGGAAATGATCATATTATAAAGAACTGTCCAAAACTGGCTGCTAAAGAGGCAAAGAAGAAAGAGGCTGGAATGGTTGTTGTAGAGGCCTCTACACCAAAAACAAAGTCTGCAAATCTTGTGCAGGAAGAAGAATGGGCGTTTACTACTGTCTGCAGTTTTGACCCATCTTCTCATGAGCAGTGCATGTCTGTAGTAGATTCAGATGTTTGGTACTTTGACAGTGGGGCGACCAAACATATTACCTCGCAGCGCAGTTTCTTCTCTTCACTCGAGCCTGCCCCTACAGGGAATACTGTCACATGCGCCAATAACTCCTCTTATCCTGTTATGGGAGTTGCTAAGATCATTCTGACTACTGCTGATGGTAGTTCTTTCACTTTATCAGATGCTTTATTTGTGCCAGGGATCAAAAAGAACTTGTTATCAGTTTCTGCATTAGCCAAGATTGGCTTGGTTGTGAAATTCGTTGATGACAGGTGTACAGTCCATGATCTCTCAAATGGCGATGTGATTATTGCTTCTGGCATTTTATGTCGTGGGCTGTATAAGCTCATAGACTATGAAAAATCTTTGAATGATTCGGCATGTGCAGTTCATGATTCTCAGGCTATGTAAGATGCAAAGCTTTGGCATGCACGCTTTGGTCATCTGAATTTTGCTAGTTTGTTACGCCTGCAGAAATCTGAAATGGTGTCCTCTTTGCCCAAACTTGAGGCACCTGGAAAACATGTTTGTGAAGGCTGTATTTTGGGCAAAATGCAGCGTTCTTCCTTTCCAAAAGATGGTTCAGTTCGGGCTATGCAGAAATTGCAGCTTGTACATAGTGATGTCTGTGGTCCTATGCAGACACCCTCTTTTGGAAATTACCTTTACTTCGTGACATTCATTGATGATTTTTCCAGGCATGCATGGGTATATCCACTCAAAGCAAAGTCCGAAGTGTTCATGTGCTTCAAACAGTTTTTGGTTTTAACTGAAAATCTCTCAGCATGTAAAATGGGCACCCTCCGTTCTGATCGAGGGGGGGAATATATGTCTTCAGATTTTAATGCATTTCTGGCTGAACGTGGGATAAAACACCAGTGTACAGTGCCGTATACACCTCAACAGAATGGAGTTGCTGAACGAAAGAACATGTCACTCATGGAGATGGCGAGGTGCATGGTCAAAAGTCAGGCTTTACCACATAGTTTCTGGCTTGAGGCTGTCATGTGTGCAGCATATGTACTGAACAGGTGTCCCACGAAAGCGTTGCAGTCTATCACTCCATATGAGGCTTGGCATGACCGCAAGCCATATGTTGCTCATCTACGTGTTTTTGGTTGTTTGGCATATGCATTAGTGCCTGAACAACATCGCAGAAAATTGGATGATAAGGCAGTAAAATGTATTTTTGTTGGGTACAGTTCTGAAAGTAAAGGCTATCGTCTGTATCATCCACAGACTAAACGCATTCTGGTTAGCCGTGATGTTGTCTTTGTGGAAGATGCTATTCAGCCATTGCTTTCATGTACTAAGGAGACATCTGTTAGCTCCAAAGACATGTATGATACTTTGATGCCTCTTTTTACAGGTGGACAGGCTAGCGCTGGTCCTAATGAGGCAACTTCTCAGCCTTTGCAGGTTTCATATGATGATGCAGATCATTCCATTTCTGATGCAGATTTACATGATGCACTTGTTGATGAGAGAGTTGATATTGAACAGGCAAAAACTATGCCAAAATGGCTGGTGCAGACTGCGTGACAGCAAATTAGATGCACCTTTGTCATATCGTACTCGTTCAGGCTCTCATAGTACCTCCTTTGCATCAGATTGCTATGCTATGGCTGCATCTAGTCTCTGTGATGAGAATGAGCCTGTTTCTTTTGATGAAGCACAAAATTCAGAAAATTGGATGGCTGCTATGCAATTTGAATATGATGCTATAATGAAGAATGGTACATGGTCTTTATGTGACTTGCCTCCTGGCAAGAAGGCCATTGGCACTAAGTGGGTATACAAGCTGAAGCGTAAACCTGATGGTACAGTTGACAGGTATAACGCTAGGCTTGTTGCAAAGGGTTATGCGCAGGAAAGAGGCATTGATTTTGATGAGACCTTTGCACCTACATGCCGTATGACTACTGTTCGGAGCATTTGTGCACTTGCAGCCCATCATGGTTGGAATGTACATCAGTTGCACATTAAAACAGCATTTCTGAATGGTGACTTGCATGAAGAAGTGTATGTTTTTCAGCCCCGTGGCTTTGTGCAGAAAGGGCATGAAAACCAGGTGTGCAGGTTAAAGAAGGCGTTATATGGTTTAAAGCAAGCACCACGTGCTTGGTATGAGAAAATACATGCCTATCTGATTGCACATGGTTTTGAGAACAGTCCAACTGAAAGCACCTTATATGTTAAGCGTGCTAATGATGTGCTTTTGATCATTGTTGTCTATGTAGACGACATGCTGCTCACTGGTCCTCTTGAGAAGCATATTGCTGATTTCAAGGCTGATTTGCATGCCTCATTTGAGATGTCTAATTTGGGGCATTTGCATCACTATTTGGGCATTCAGTTTATGCAAGTTGATGGTGGAATGGCTTTGTGTCAAACGAAATATATTGACACATTATTGCAGCGTTTTGGCCTTGAAGACTGTAAGCGTATTGCCACTCCTATGGAGACAGGTTTACGATTGAGTCTTCATGATGCTGGAGATGCATTTGATGCTGTTCTCTATCAGCAGGCTGTTGGATGCTTGATTTACTTATGCATTACTCGGCCAGATATTCAGTTTGCTGTCTCACAGATGAGCAAGTTTATGCATTGCCCAGGAGTCACGCATTGGAAAGCGGTTAAGCGCATCTTTCGCTACTTGAGTGGTACTCGGCTACTTGGGTTGTTTTATCCCAAGGGGGGATCACTACTGCCAGATTTGCATGCTTTTTCTGACTCAGATTGGGCTAGTTGCTATGACACTCGTGTGTCCACCAGTGGTTTTTGCTTCATGCTTGGTAGCTCATGTATATCTTGGTTGAGCAAGAAGAAGCCTACTGTGGCCACTTCCAGTTGTGAGGCTGAGTATAGGGCAGCTTTCACAGCGATTGTTGAGTGTGTGTGGCTCAGACGCCTTATGGCTGATTTGGGTGTTGGCCAGTCTTCTGCCACCACCATCTTCACTGACAGTCAGAGCGCATTGGCAGTTGCGAGGAACCCTGTGTTCCATGCTCGCACTAAGCACATTGAGGTGCATTATCACTATGTCAGGGAGAGGTTCTCTGCTGGGGAGATCAGCTTGGCATATGTGCCCACGCAGGAGAACATTGCAGACCTTTTCACGAAGGCTCTGCCTAGGGAGAAGTTTCAAGCTTTCCGCAAAGCTTTGGGCTTACTTCCTTTTGTGGAGTGATTTCCACATAGCTCGGCACTTCCTTATACATGAGTGCCAGCTCCTTGTTCACCGCATCACTCCCAGGGGGGATTTGTTGATATATTTAGGTAGTGATGTGTGTGAACACTCTAGGACCGCCGGGGAACTTTTTCCCTCTTTAGGAGGTTTTTTCCCCCGGCTTGTATATACGCCTATTGCCCTAATGGGCTACTTATCTTTGTACATTCTCTAGTAATACATTCAGTCTTGTGTGTTGTGCTCCAAGCTTCTTCTTCTTCCTTGTGTTGTTCGCATGCTTCCGCAGACGTCTAACTCCAACATCCATGTGAATAAACTTAAGGAAGTGTTGGACTTACCTCTCCTATCATGTAAGTGAGCTTGATACCGTTTTGGGGAAAAGACTTATTTTGCATTAGATTCCTTCTTTGCATGCACTCCAAGGCAACCGACCACACACCAAGAAAGATTATTTATTCAAGTTCTCTTCTCCTCAGAAATTGAATGCAAAACGGCTCATAATTTTTTCCCAAAAAATCCTCAAGAAGATGATGAAGTAGCTCTCCTCAACTCCACTTTCCCTTTGTCTCTCACAAGCTTTGATACCAAATGAAAGATCCCAATTTGCTACCTTCCTCTCTCCTCCCAACCTTAAATAGCTCTTGCCCTTATGCACATCTAGATTCTTCTTTAAGGTCCAAACACCCCTCATATGGCCGCTATGAGGAGATGGAATAACCTCAAAGACTCGTGCTAGAGCTTTGTTGATATATTTAGCTAATGATGTGTGTGAACACTCTAGGACCACCGAGGCATTTTTTTCCCTCTTTAGGAGATTTTCTTTCCCCTAGCTTGTATATACGCCTATAGCCTTAATAGGTCATATATGTTTGTACATCCTAGTGGTAATATATTCAGTATTGTGTGTTGTGCTCCAAGCTTCTTCTTCTTCCTTGTGTTGTTGGCGTGCTTCTACAGACGTGGAACTCCAACAATTGGTATAAGAGCAAGTCGCCGCTTCATCTAGGGCATCGTCGAAACCCCTCCGATCATAGTCCGAGAATCCCATGAAATTTGGTGAGCATACTCAAGGTGATTTGGAGATCAAAACAACCTCACTTTATAGTGCCAAAATCATGATTTGAGCTCATTTTGGCCTCCAAATGCACTATCGTAGTGATTGTGTAGGCAACTTGGTCTTTTTGTGCCAAATATATATACAGGTTTTGGTTCACCAGTATAAGCATCTCAAAGTTTGCTACAAGTTTAACAAACTCGTTAGGGTAATTGTGTTCAACTTTTTCAGATAGAGTCATTTTTCTACATCAGGGTATTTTAGTTAGTGGCCATGGTTGAACGTAGTGATGTATTCCGTATGTTGGCTATTGAGGATAAGTTGGACAATACCAATTACCCATTGTGGGCTTATATGATGTGTCATGTATTGGTTGCAAAAGGATTATGGAATATTGTGCAGGGTGTTGAAAAATGTCCTATTTCACCTACAAACACAATTGCTGAAGGTGATGTAGACAGCATTGAAGATGGTGATATTCTTCATGTTCCTATTTGTGTTGTGGTTCTTGCTGCACCTACTGTAGAGCAAATTCATTGGGATGGCAAAGATGCTCAGGCGCATGCATTGATAGCCTTGTCTATCAAACATGCTATTATTCCTCACATTCGCTCTTGCAGAATAGATAAGGATGCTTGGGATACACTTATTGGGATACACTTTATACCAGCATGAGCACATGAATGAAGGAGATTCCATGTATAATTTTCTGACAAAGATCAAAGTTTGAAGGAATAGTTGATTTCTACTGATGAATTCTTGCCTGATAGTTTACATGTGCAGACTCTTCTGAATGATCTTCCCGATTCATATCAGAGTTTTGCTTCTACTCTTCCTTTGATGATGAAAGCCAATCCAAATGCCTTAACATTTGGGGAGCTAGTCTCTGTTCTATTGCAGAAAGATCAGTCTAGGCAGAACAGGTCCATTATGTGTGTTGTAGATCAAGCTTTCCTGGCTAGTCAAAAGGGTAAAGGTAAATGGAGTTCTTCTACTAGTAAGTAAAAATATGCTAATTTTGCACAATCAAAGAAGGAGGATAGAGATGAGAAGAAAACAGAAAAGGGAAAATTGTTTTGCAAATATTGTAAAGGAAATGATCATGTCATCAAGAGCTATCCAAAACTGACTGCTAAAGAGGCAAGGAAGAAAGAGGTTGGAATGGTTGTTGTAGAGGCCTCTACACCCAAAATAGAGTCTGCTAATCTTGTGTAGAATGAAGAATGGGCATTTACTACTGTTTGCAGTTTTGACCCATCTTCACATGAGCAATGTATGTCTGTAGTAGACTCAAATGTTTGATGCTTTGATAGTGGGGCAACCAAACATATTACCTCACAACATAGTTTCTTCACTTCACTTGAGCTTGCCCCTATAGGGAATACTTTCACATGCACCAACAACTCCTTTCATCTTGTTATGGGGGTTGGTAAGATCATTCTCACTATTGGTATATTTAGGTAGTGATATGTGTGAACACACTAGGACCACTAGGGAACTTTTTTCCCTCTTTATGAGGTTTTTTCCCCTAGCTTCTATATACGCCTATAGCCCTAATGGGTTACTTATCTTTATACATTCTAGTGATAATACATTCCATATTGTGTGTTGTGCTCCAAGTTTCTTCTTCTTCCTTGTGTTGTTCACGTGCTTCCACAAATGTGCTCCAACAATTGGTATCATAGTAGGTCGAAGCTTCATCTAGGGCATGGTCGACACCCCTTCGATCACAATCTCAGATTCATGTGAAATTTGGTGAGCATAGTCATGGTGATTAAGTGATTAAAAACGCTTCGCTTTGTGGTGTTGAAATCACGATTTGAACTTGTTTTGGCCTTCGAATGCATTATTGCAGCACTTGCATAGGCTATTCATCTTTTTGTGCCAAAGATATATACAGGTTTCAGTTCGCCAGTATAAGTGTCTCGAAGTCTGCTATAGGTCTAGTAGAACTCCTTAGGGTAATTCTATTCAACTTTTTTAGATACAAACATTTTTCTGCATCAAGGTATCTTACTTAGTGGCCATGGCTGAAAGCAGTGATGTATTCCGTATGTTGGCTGCTAAGGACTAGTTGGACAATACCAATTACCCATTGTGGGCTTATATGATGTGACATGTATTGGTTGCAAAAGGATTGTGGAACATTGTGAAGGGTGTTGAAAAAAATCCTATGACACCTGCAAATACAGGTATTGAAGTTGATACAGATGTTGTTGAAGATGCTCATATTCTATAGATTCTTGTTCGCACTACGATTCTTGTTGCACCTACTGTAGAGCAAATATGTTGGGATGGCAGAGATGCTCTGGCACATGCATCGATAGCTTTGTCTGTCAAACATGCCATTATTCCTCACATTTGCTCTTGTAGAATAGCTAAGGATGCTTGGGATACACTTACCACATTGTACCAGGCTAGGAACGAGGCTCGTGTTGCAAAGAGTAAGCACATGAATGAAGGTGATTCTATGGACATTTTTTTGACAAAGATCAAGGATTTGAAAGAACAGTTGATTTCTGCTGGTGATGTCCTTCCTGACAGTTCACTTGTGCAGACTGTTCTGAATGGTCTTCCTGACTCATATCAGAGTTTTGCTTCTACTCTTTGTTTGATGATGAAAGGCAATCCAAATGCCTTAACATTTGAAGAGTTAGTTTCTGTTCTGTTGCAGGAAGATCAGTCAAGGCAAAACAGGTCTATTATGTATGTTGCAGATCAAGCTTTCTTGGCTAGTCATAAGGGCAAAGGAAAATGGAGCTCTTCTGCTAGTAAGCAGAAAAGAGTTGTCCAAAATTGGATGCTAAAGAGGCAAAGAAGAAAGAGGCCAGAATGGTTGTTGTAGAGGCCTCTATACCAAAAATAGAGTCTCCTAATCTTGTGCAGGATGAAGAATGGGTGTTTACTATTGTTCGCAGTTTTGACCCATCTTCTCACGAGCATTGCATATTTGCAGTAGATTCAGATGTTTGGTACTTTGATAGTGGGGTGACCAAACATATTACCTCGTTGCACAGTTTCTTCTCTTCACTCGAGCGTGCCCCTATAGGGTATACTGTTAAATGCGCCAACAACTCCTCTTATCATGTTATGGGAGTTGGTAAGATCATTATGACTACTATTGATGGTAGTTATTTTACATCATCAGATGTTTTATTTGTATGAGTGATAAAAAAGAATCTGTTATTAGTTTTGGCCTTAGCCAAGATTGGTTTGGATGTGAAATTTGTTGACGACAGATGTAGAGTTCATGATCTGTCAAATGGCAATGTGATTATTGCTTTTGGCATTTTATCTCGTGGGTTGTATAAGCTCATAGATTATGAAAAATCTGTGAATGAGTTAGCATATGCAGTACATGATTCTCAAGCTATGTCAGATACAAAGCTTTGGCATGCATGCTTTGGTCATCTAAATTTTGCTAGTTTGCGACACCTGCAAAAATTTGAAATGGTATCCTCTTTGCCCAAACTTGAGGCACCCGGAAAACATGTCTGTGAATGTATTTTGGGCAAAATGCAGTGTTCCTCCTTTCCAAAAGATGGTTCAGTTTGGGCTACTAAGAAATTGTAGCTTGTACATTGTGATGTCTCTGGTCCTATGCAGACACCTTTGGGAACCTATCTTTACTTCGTGACTTTCATTTATGATTTTTCTAGGCGTGCATGGGTATATCCACTCAAAGCAAATTCTGAAGTGTTTATGGGCTTCAAACAGTTTTTGGTTCTGGCTAAAAATATGTCAGCATGTAAAATGGGCACCCTCTGTTCTGATGGAGGGGGGGAATATATGTCTTCTGACTTTAATGCATTTCTGGTTGAACATGGGAAAAAACATTAGTGTACAGTGTCATATACACCTCAACAAAATGGAGTTGGTGAATGCAAGAACAGGTCACTCATGGAGATGGCGAGGTGTATGGTCAAGAGTCAGGCTTTAACGTATAGTTTTTCGCTTGAGGTTATCATGTGTGCAGCATATGTACTTAACTAGAGTCCCACTAAAGCACTGTAGTCTATCACTCCATACGAGGCTTGACATGGTCGCAAGCCATCTGTTGCTCATTTGTGTGTTTTTGGTTGTCTAGCATATGCATTAGTGCCTGAACAACATCACAGGAAATTGGATGATAAAGCAATAAAATGTATTTTTGTTGGGTACGATTCTGAAAGCAAAGGCTATCGTCTATATCGTCCATAGACAAAACACATTCTAGTTAGCCGTGATGTTGTTTTTGTGGAAGATATTATTCAGCCGTTACTTTCATGTACTAAGGAGACATTTGTTAGCTACAAAGACATTTATGATACTTTGCTGCCTCTTTTTACAGGTGGATAGTCTACTGCTGGTCTTAATGAGGCAACTTCTCAGCGATTGCAAGTTTCAGGTGATGATGGAGATCATTCCATTTCTAATGTAGTTTTACATGATTCACTTATTGATGAGAGAGCTGATATTGAGGAGGCAGAAACTATGCCAAAATGGCTGGTGTAGACTTTGCGTGACAACAAATTAGATGCACCTCTATCATACCATACTCGTTCAAGCTCTCATAGTGCCTCTTTTGCATCAGATTGCTATGCTATGGCTGCCTCTAGTCTCTGTGATGAGACTAAGCCTGTTCATTTGATGAAGCACAAAATTCTGAACATTGGATGGCTGCAATGCAATCTGAATATGATGTTATCATGAAAAATGGTACCTAGCCTTTATGTGACTTGTCTGCTAGCAAGAAGGCCATTGGCACTAAGTGGGTATACAAGCTGAAGCATAAACCTGATGGAACAATTGACAGGTATAAGCCTAAGCTTGTTGCAAAGGGTTATGCGTAGGAAAGAGGCATTGATTTTGATGAAACCTTTGCACCTACTTGCTACATGACTACTATTCATAGCATCTGTGCACTTGCAGCTCATCAAGGTTGGAATGTACATCAGTTGGACATTAAAACAACATTTCTGAATGGTGACTTGAATGAAGAAGTGTATGTTTTCAGCCCCATGCCTTTGTGCAGAAAGGGCATGAAAACCAAGTCTGCAGGTTAAAGAAGGCATTATATGGTTTAAAGCAAGCACCACGTGTTTGGTATGAAAAGATGCATGCCTATAAGATTGCACATGGTTTTGAGAACAGTCCAACTGAAAGCACCTTATATGTTAAGCATGGTAATGATATGCTTCTGATCATTGTTATGTATGTTGATGACATGCTACTCACTAGTCCTCATGAGAAGCATATTGCTGATTTCAAGGCTGATTTGCATGCCTCATTTGAGATGACTGATTTGGGGCATTTGCATCATTATTTGGGCATTCAATTTATAGATGGCGGAATAGCTTTGTGTCAAATGAATATATTGACACATTATTGCTACATCTTGGCATTGAAGATTGTAAACCTATTGCCACTCGTATGGAGACAAGTTTACGATTGAGTCTTCATGATGTTGGAGATGCATTTGATGTTGTTCTCTATTAGTAGGTTGTTGGATGCTTGATTTACTTATGCATCACTCGGCCAGATATTTAGTTTGTTGTCTCACAAATAAGAAGGTTTATCCATTGCCTAGGTGTCAAGCATTGGCGAGAGGTTAAGTGCATCTTTCGTTACTTGATTGGTACCCGACTACTTGGGTTGTTTTATCCCAAGGGGGATCACTATTGCCAGATTTGCATGCTTTTTCTGACTCTGACTGGGCTAGTTGCTATGACACTCATATGTCCACTAGTGGTTTTTGCTTCATGCTTGGTAGCTCATGCATATCTTGGTTGAGCAAGAAGCAGCCTATTGTGGCCACTTTTAGTTGTGAGGCTGAGTCTAGGGCAACTTTCACAGCGACTATTGAGTGTGTGTGGCTCAAATGCCTTATGGCTGATTTGGGTGTTGGTCAATCTTTTGCCACCACCATCTTCATTGACAGTCAGAGCTCATTGGCGATTGCGAGGAACCCTATGTTGCATGCTCGCACTAAGCACATTGAGGTGCATTATCATTATGTCAGGGAGAGGTTCTCTGTTGGAGAGATCATCTTGGCATATGTGCCCAGGGAGGAGAACATTGGAGACCTTTTCATGAAGGCTCTGCCTAGGGAGAAATTTGAAGCTTTCTGCAAAGCTTTGGGCTTACTTCCTTTTGTGGATTGATTCCACATAGCTTGGCACTTCCTTATACATGAGTTCCAACTCCTTGTTCGTCGCATCACTACGAAGGGGGATTTGTTTGATATATTTAGGTAGTGATGTGTGTGAACACACTAGGATCAGGGGGCACTTTTTCCCCTCTTTAGGAGGTTTTTTTCCCTCAGCTTGTATATACACCTATAGCCCTAACGGGTTACTTATCTTTGTACATTCTAGTGGTAATACAATCAGTATTGTGTGTTGTGTTGCAAGCTTCTTCTTCTTCCATGTGTTTTCACGTGCTTCTGCAGATGTCTAACTCCAACATTGACTACTACTGATGGTCGTTCTTTTACATTGTCAGATGCTTTATTTGTGCCACAGATCAAGAAAAATGTGTCATGAGTTTCAACATTACCCGAGATTGGCTTGGTCATGAAATTTTTTGATCACATATGTACAATTTATGATCTGTCAAATGGTGACATCATTATTGCTTCTGGCATCTTATGTTGTGGGCTATATAAGCTCATAAATTATGCAAAATGTGAGAATGATTCAACATGTGCAGTTCAAAATTCCTAGGCTATGTCACATGCAAAGCTTTTGCATGCACTCTTTCGTCATCTAAATTTTGCTACTTTGCGATGCCAGCAGAAACCTAAAATGGTGTCCTCCTTGCCCAAACTTGAGGCACCTGGTAAACATGTATGTGAAGGCTGTATTTTGGGCAAAATGCAACATTCCTTGTTCCCAAAGGATGGTTTAGTTTGAGATACTTAAAAATTGCAGCTTGTTCACAATGTTGTATGTGGTCCTATGCAGTCACCCTCTTTTGGAAACTATGTTTACTTTGTGACTCTCATTGATTATTTTTCCAGGCATGCATGGGTATATCCATTGAAAGCAAAGTCCATTTCAAATAGTTTTTGGTTTTAGCTAAAAATCTGTTAGCATGTAAAATGGGCACCCTTCGTTTTGATTGAGGGGTGGAATATATGTCTTCTGACTTTAATGCATTCATGGTTGAACATGGATAAAGCATCAATGTAGAGTTCCATATATACCTCAACAAAATGGAGTTGTTGAACGAAAGAACAGTTCAATTATGGAGATTGTGAGGTGTATGTCCAAGAGTCAGGCTTCACCACATAGTTTCTGGCTTGAGGATGTTATGTGTACATCATATGTACTTAACAGGTGTCCCACTAAAGCATTGTGGTCTATCACTCCATATGAGGCTTGGCATGGTCGCAAGTCATCTTTTCCTCACCTACGTGTCTTTGGTTTTTTGGCATATGCACTAGTGCCTAAACAACAAAGCAAGAAATTGGATGATAAAGCAGTGTAATGTATTTTTGTTGTGTACAATTATGAAAACAAAGCCTGTTGTCTATATCATCCACATGCAAAATGCATTTTGGTTAGTCGTGATGTTGTTTTTGTGGAGGATGCAATTCAACCATTACTTTCATGTACTAAGGAGACATCGTTTAGCTTCAAAGATGTGTATGAAACTTTGAAGACATCATTTAGCTTCAAAGATGTGTATGACACTTTGCTCCCTCTTTTTATAGGTGGATAGTCTAGTGCTTGTCCAAACGAGGCAATTTCTCAACCTTTGTAGGTTCCACATGATGATGGACATCATTCCATTTCTGATGCACTTGTTGATGAGAGCTTTTATATAGAGGAGGCAAAAACTATGCCTAAATAGCTAGTATAGACTTCGCAAGATAGCAATTTACATGCACCTCTGTCATATGGTACTCGTTCAGGCTCTCATAGTGCTACTTTTGCATCGGATGGCTATGATATGACTGCCTCTAGTTTTTCTTATAGCTGCCATGCAATGAGAAGATGATGCTAGTATGAAAAATGATATCTGGTCTTTATGTGACTTGCCCCCTAGCAAGAAAGCCATTGGTAGTAACTGGGTATACAAGCTAAAGCGTAAGCCTGATGGATCGATTGATATGTATAAGGCTAGGCTTGTTGCAAAAGGTTGTGCTCAATAAAGAGGCATTGATTTTGATAAGACATTTTCTCCTACATGTGGAATGACTATTGTTCGTAGCATCTGTGCACTTGCAGCTCATCATGGTTGGAACGTACATCAATGAACATTAAAACTGGATTTCTGAATGGTGAATTGCATGAAGAAGTGTATGTTTTTTAGCCCTCTAGTTTTGTGAAGGAAGGGCATGAAAACAAAATGTGCAGGTTGAAAAAGGAATTATATGGTTTAAAGCATTCACCATGTGCTTGGCATGAAAAGATACATGCCTACTTGATTGCACATGGTTTTGAGAACAATCCAATTGAGAGCACCTTATATGTTAAGCATGCAAATGATGTGCTTCTGATCATTGTTGTCTATGTTGATGACATGCTACTCATTGGTCCTAATGAGAAGCATATTGCTGATTTTAAGGTTGATTTGCATGCCTCATTTGAGACATCAGATTTGGGTCATTCACATAATTATTTGGGCATTGATTTTATGCAAGTTGATGGGGGAACATCTTTTTGTCAAATAAAATATATTAACACATTATTGCAACATTTTGGCCTTGAAGAATCCAAACCTATTGCCACTCCTATGGAAACAGATTTACGATTGAGTCTTCATGATGTTGGAGATGCATTTGATGTTGTTCTCTATCAGCTGTTGGATGCTTGATTTACTTATGCATTACTTGGCCAGATATTCAATTTGCTATCTCACAAGTGAGTAGGTTTATGCATTGCCCACATGTCAAGCATTGGCAAGGAATTAAGCACATCTTTTGCTACTTGAGTGGTACCGATCTACTTTGATTGTTTTATCCCAAGGGGGGAGCACTACCGCTAGATTTACATGATTTTTCTAACCCTGACTAGGTTGGTTGTTATGACACTTTTGTGTCCGCCATTGGTTTTTGCTTCATGCTTGGTTTGGTAGCTCTTGGAGACCACTTCTAGTTGTGAGGCTGAGTATAGGGAAGATTTTTTTCTAGTGATTATTGAGTGTGTGTGGCTCAGGTGCCTTATGGCTGATTTGGGTGTTGGTCAATCTTCTGCCACCACCATCTTTATTGATAGTTAGAGCACATTGGCAGTTACAAGGAAACTTGTGTTCCATGCTTGCACTATGCACATTGAGGTGCACTATCATTATGTCATGGAGAGGTTTTCTGTTGGAGAGATCAGTCTAGCATATGTGCCCACACAGGAGAACGTTGCAAACCTTTTCACGAAGGCTTTGCCTAGGGATAAGTTTGAAGCTTTCTACAAAGCTTTGGGCTTAATTACCTTTGTGGATTGATACCAAATAGCTTGCCACTTCCTTATATGTGAGTGTGAGCTCCTTGTTCACTGCATCACTCTAGGGGGGAAATTAGAGAATCTAGGGATCTTTGGATCATTGTTCGAAGCATCTATAGGAAATATGAATGAGGAATTTTGTATTTTTGTGTGGAAGAAGATGGGAAGTGGGATCTCATTACACAACCCACATTGCTAGTTTGCATTGTCATTTTCCCCAAACTAAGACTTTGCAAAATCTCAAGTAATTAGGAGCTTATTGGCCAAAAACGTCTAAAGATGTTCATGATTATCTCATATTTCTAGTTTTGCAATAAAAGACCAACTACTCAGCATTCAACTCTATAGCAGGTGATGATAGCACCATAATGGAGGAAATCTATTGTTGATTATCAACATGAAGGAATATTTCTAGTATTATAAGAACATAACTTGAGGAAGAATGAAAAGAATATTCTCTCATAGGAAACCAACTCTATAAGAATGGGAAAGACAACTTTTTGTGATTGTGCATACCTAAAAAAGATATTTTTTGTTTTAGAAATGGCATACTTAGGAGTTTCAAGAGGAAATTTCTCTTCTGAATGAACAACCATGCATGTCCTCTTTGTTTTCTTATGGCGGCCCACATTACACATGTATGCAAGAAGTTAGGTGAAAATATGTGAGATATGTCAAAGAACCAAATATCCTTTCTAAACAGATTGAATGCCACTCATATCTATGATGAGCATTAGAGTATTTCCTAAGTGGGGAATCATTTTTTTTTGGAACTATTATCCCACCAACAAAAGGCTCCCATGCAGAGCATATTATAGTGGCAATGGACTATTTGACAAAGTGAGTAGAAGCAAGAGATACAACATGTTGTGATGCTCAGACCACTATTACTTTTTTGTTTGAAGAGATCTTCACTAGACATGGCTTATCTATTGAAATAATTAGTGATCGGGGAGCTAAATTTATAAATGAATTTATTGAATAGCTATTAGAAGAGTTTCTAATAGTGCACATAAATCATCTCCCTATCATCCTCAAGCTAATGGTCAAGTTGAAAGTGTTAACAAGATTCTATGTATAGTACTCACGAAATTAGTGAAAAACAAGCACTTTGATTGGGACAATGGACCATTTGTAATAAAAAAAACTCTGTTAAAGCCCAGTTAGAAACTTTGGTGTCAAGAGAAATTACATAAACATATGAAGAGAGGAGAAACATAGATTGAAGCAAGGAAGAATGATCTTCTTCTAATTCTTCTATCACAAAAAGGAAACATACAAGAATGGCCCAATACAACTACTACAATATATAAACGATAGTACATAAAAAAACCATAATGTCCACAAATGAGTGATTTGGAAAGAAGCAAATGTGCCATCACTCTCTATAGATAAATTTGGTTAAGGATCACTAAAAGTATCCTCGACATATATTAGCACAACCTATACATGTCAGAAGAATGAAAAACGGTACATGTCATCCTTGGTCATCACATGTCAAGCTTGATATCTCTATCCCTCAAGCTCAACGTCATTTTCTATAATCTGAGCATCTTTCGGAACTTCTTAATCTTCTCTGCTCCAAGTGCTTTAGTGAAAATATTAGCAACCTACTTCATGCCCTCACATAAGCAAGATCAATATCACCTACTAATACCTTCTCCCTGATGAAGTGATGATGCACATAGATATGCTTTGTTCTAGCATGAAAAAATGATTTCATGCTAAATGTATGTTGCTAAGATTATCACAATAGATGATGATAGGCTTTTGCACTTCTACACCTAAACATGTAAGAGCATCTCTAGCCATGAATCTCTCACATGCGGCCATTGCAACACCTCTATACTCAACCTCTATACTTCATAAAGCAACAGTGGGTTGCTTCTTACTGCTCCATGTAACCAAAGCACTCGCAAACAAAAATAGAAAATCACTAGTATATGTTCTATCTGGAACACTACTAACCCAATGTGCATTAGTGTATCCATGAACCTACAAATCCACACCAGTTTCACAAAACAATGCATAATCCAAAGTATCACTCACATATCATAGATTGCGTCTCAAAGCATCTAAATGTGGTCTCCTTGGAACCTGCATAAACTCACTCTCAAGTCCCACAATGTGTCTTAGATCAGGCCTTCTAATTGTGGGATATATCAAACTTCCCATAATTTCTTCTACATAGTAGCATTTTCCTATGCTTCACCTGTGGTGGTATCCAACTTCAAACTCTAATCTAATGGCATAAAAATTGGCTTAGAATTAGCCATGACATATTTTTGCACCATATTCAATGCATATTTCCTTTGGGACAACCATATACATGTTTATGTATGTATAAACTCAATGCCCAAAAAAATTGTGCAACACACCAAAATCTTTCATATCAAACTCTTGCATAAGGAGTTGCTTTACGTCTTTAATGCTTTCTTCATTATCACCCCTTACTATTAAACCATCAACATAAATAGCCATAATTATGATCTCATCATCAACCTTGCTTCCACATAATGAGTGATCTGCATCACATATAGAAAATCAAATGGGAGTTGAATAATCTATAATCCTTGTATGTCAAGCACAAGGGGCTTGCTTAAGCCCATAGAGAGGCTTTTTCAACTAGAAAACATATTCAAGATCCTTTGGATTCTCATATCCTTGTGGATGCTCCATGTATACTTCTTCCTGGGACTCGCCATGTCGGAAAGCATTCTTCACATCCATCTGATGCAAAATCCATCCTTTTGTTGTAGCCAACAGAACAAGTGTTCTAACAATAGCCACTTTAGCTACTCGACTGAAAGTTTACTCATAATCAATGCCATATGTCTGTGCATATCCTTTTGCTACCAAACATGCTTCACAACTACTTATGCTACCATCAACATTATGTGTTAGTTTGTAAACCCACTTCCAGCCTATGGGTTTTCTTTCCTTGCAAAATAAAACCAACTTCCATGTTTTCATTTCCATAAAGTGCAATCACCTCCTCATCTATAACTTTCTCCCAATATGCATTTCCAATATTATATTCAAAACAAGATGGTTTAGCATCTTGTATTATCTTGGTCATGTAAGCACAAAGATGACCCATGTGGCTACCATATGATTATCCCTAAACTGAATTCTGCATCCTCCCAGATGTTCTTGGTCTTGGGTCGCTTATTCTTATTGTATCATCTACATACGCCTTTCTTACTCCCCAAGTCTTCATAGAGGGCAATCCAAGTTCCTTGTCAAGGCTCTTTTATGAATCACTTGTTTCTCCATCAATGTCTTCAAAACATGTAGATGTTTTACTATCAACATAAATATTTTCTTTACCTTCTTGGATGTAGTTGATGAATTTGATGGACTGAAATTTCCATGCAATCTTCGAATCCACAAGTTTGAGTTGGAAGTATTTCTAGATGACACATTTAGTCCACTCAAAACTTCAGATTTTGCACTTGATTTTTTAGTGTTTCCTTTGTCATTTGAGTCAAAATTAAGTCCTTTTAAACATAATAGCTTTCCATTTCATCAAACACTACATCTCTACTTACATTCACCTGGTAGGTAGCATTTATATCCCTTTTGCTCATGGGAGTACCCAATGAAGATACATTTTTCCACTTTTGGATCAAGTTTCATCCTCAACTCATCTGGAATATGTACACATGCAATACAACTAAACACTTTCATATGCGATAAGTTTGGATTTTTACTCGTAAACATCTCTTCAAGTGTTACTTGATGTATGATAATAGTGGAGTTCTATTCATGATTGTATACAGAAGTGTGCCCAAATTCTTCCCAATAAAAATGAGGCATATTTTTGTTAGCCATAAAGGCGACCCATTAGTTTATACACATTCAGAGAGTCCCATCCTTCTTCATTACAAATAGAATAGGGGCTCCTACTTGAGACTTTGAGTGTTTGATAAACCCCTTGGCCAGATTCTCATCAATGTGCTTATGTAATTCTATAAGCTTCTTTGGGGATATTATGTGGATTGGTCCAAAGGGAGGTTGTGCTACCTCTTGAAGTTTATAGTGCAATCATAAGGCCTGTGCTTTGGGAGGATATCTGCATTCTATTTTTCAAAAACATATTCAAAGCCTTGGTACTGATTGGGCAGCTGCACTAGATCAGCTTCCTTGGATTCTTGAGCTGGTATGACATAGATCATATATGTTGGTTCCTTTCTTATTGCATGTATGAAGGCTTTGGCTCCTACATATGTCAGGTCCTTCTGGGCATCTCGATGAGTGATTTTATTCTTTTCCCAAATAATGTCTAGATTATGTTTCTTTAGCCAAGGCATTCCAATGATATCAGGATTTATTGGACTTGATATTACATTAAAACATATGTGGGAATCATGATCACCAAAGTGTACTCCTAGTGGCGTGGTTTAGTTGGTAATATTCCCAAATGCTAGAGGTCTTCCATCCACTACTTAAGCTACTATTGGTTTGTGGTTTTGGAGTATTGGAATCCTATGTTTCTTAACCAATCCTTCATCAATGAAACATGAGGAGGCTCCTGAATCCATTAGGGCCATAAGAAAAAGGGTCTTCTTATGCATGATCAACTTAAGAGGGGCAAGAAATGTTTCTATCAATGTTGTTGGAATGACAAGACCCTTCCTTATAACATGGTCTGGCTCTACAATCTCTTTCAAAACTAGATTTCCTCATTTCCCTCCTCTACAAGGTTACTACGACTCTGGATTTTGTTCTCTGTTGGGAAAATTAACTACAATATGGCTAGGGTTTCCACAATAGAGGCATAACTTATTATCTCTCCTTTTCTGTTTCTCTTGTGGTGTTAGATTATGGAGCCTAGTTACATCTATCTACATAGGTTCTTTCCTAGGAGTGGTCTAGAAGGGTTTCCATTGGCAAAGTCTTCCTTCTACTTGTTTTCATTGTTTCCTTTCAAAAAGGTGGTTATCACATTGAATGGCTTGATTGATATATTCATTCAATGTCTTCACCTCTAGCATCATGAGCAGAAGGTCCCATCTAAATTGGTTTATCAAATAATCCTCATGCCAAGTGTGATCACATATCAATTGCCTAAATTCTGATGCATAGGTAGAGGAAGGATGGTTTCGTTGACGTAGCTTCCAAAGTCTTTTCTCTACCACTCAACTCATGTCTGCATCTCCAAACGTGGTGGTGAGCTCTCGAAGAAACCCCTCATAGTCACAAAGTGGTGCCATGTCCCTGTCCAAGATTGGGGCAAACCACAATAATGCTTGACCGTACAACAAGATTCCAATAAAATTGACCTTGGATGCATAATCAGTGTATGTATAAGGTTGCATATGGACGCACAATTTGACTTGTTGCAAGAACTCGTGGAACTTTGTGCAATCATCGTCAAAATTTTATGGAATGCAAATCTTGGGTTCCTTCATGAAGGATGAACTAGGATGTTGGTTCACTTGAATACTTACTCGGTTTGCTTGAAGAATCCCAATTCATTCTTGTAATTCTTGGATGAGTGCACCTATATGCATGGGATGTCCCATCTCAACTTGTGTTTGTTGATGAGTTAGGTCCTCGACTTGTTGTTGGAGACTCTGAAGTGATGCCACAATCTTTTCATAACTGTTCTTAGTAGATTATGATTTTGTAAATAAAGCAGCTTTTTATAAAAAAGCATGCTTTTTGAAGCACCGCCCTCATGTATTTTTTATTCAAGACGTAATGAGAAATACCTATAAATACACATACTCTGATAAACTCGACCATCAGAGTATGTGGGGGGAGATTATACCTGATTTGGTGTCAAGTCTCTTGTCTCTTTGTATTCTCTGAGTACTTTTGTGTGATTTTATTTCTATACTATCCTTTGCGTATATGTGTATGTGGGATCCGAAGGTCAACACCAAGCATATATGTGGCCAACCCGTCCTTATATAGGTTGGGCGGTTCATCAATGGCGGTTATGAATTGATGATATCACTCATGATGTTTGGGTGTCAAAATAAGTTAAATAAATAGTCCATCATAGGCTTTTGGTACGTTCCAGACACAATGAAAGCATTAGATTCTCCAAAATCTAAACCAATCATGAGATATAGAAAGTCACATGGAATTTGAGGTTTAGGATGGTTTCCTTTCCCCGTGACAAGAACCTCATGAAGAAGCTAGGCAAATGATCCTTTGATGTAAGCAAGTGATGCAATGACCTTTTGACCCTCTTCTTGCTTACCTGATTCAAGTGTTTTGACTAAGATGGAAAAACACTGGAAAAGACACCATGGCTATGTGTAATGTTGGGATTAGAGTTTAGAGAAAGAATGATGACTCGCATATATCCAAGCATAACTAAGAGTGTGATATACATGAAATTAGCTTGGGCTATGCAAGAAGCTATTTTTCAAACAAATGTTGACATTATTGATGTACAAGGATGAAAACTAACTTGTCTTAGAGAAACTATGATTTTAATTAACATTGAAGGATTAGTTTCCTTAGAATAAATTTTTTATCATGGACCACATATGGAAGATCAAATCATACTAGGTCAAGATTGGCTGAACAAATATTATATGACAGTGAATTACTCTTTAGGATGGGTGCTCATTCATAATGGACATGTGCATGGAATGTTATCAATTTTTGATACGCATCACTTCACACCTAAATGAGAATGTCTAATCAAATCTCATGATTCTCATTCTTCTATGAATTCAATGAACACATTGTGTGAGGAGAGTCCCATTAAGAGTGAAAGAGAGGAATATTCTCAATAACATAGATAGGTGAGGGTAACAAAAGAGGCAAAGCCTTCAACAAAAGTCATGGATTCTACACCTTAGGAAGATCACAAGAAGGTAACCAATTATCGTCCACCCAATGCAAAGGAATGAGAACCTCTATAGAAAGCTTGATCATATCATCATCATCCATTAGCAAAGAATGGACAAGTTTGGGTCTCGAAGGCTCTACTTTGAGATCAACAAGGACAAGCTCAGGCATGTTTTCTTAAAATAGTTTCAAGTATGAAACAACAAGTGCAATCATCTCCAAAAGCAGACTCCATGAAACCTATACATAAACCCACAAATGCATATTTCAAATAAGGATGCTTTGTCATCACAAAGACCAGAGAAAGAACTAGTTATGGAAACTAAAGAAGCTAGTCTGCCAACGAGTAGTGTCACAATGATTCTACTTATTGGTTGACCAATCCACAAAAATTACCATTACATGAGGGTGTAGAACACATTTATGTCTACCACCATGGAATGCCACAAGATCATGTTAAAGTGGTGTACATCACTACAAAAGTTCAATCTATTCATGCACATCTGATGGTAGTAGCAGTCTGGAATGATTTACATATACAAGAGTTCTTGCGCCTTCCATTGGTTCACGTGGATTCAAATAGATGCATATATTTCCTATCCACATTCAAAGCCAATGAGAAGTTTCTAGGACTAGCTATTGTCACTAACTTCTCATGACAAAGGCAAGTTATCAAAATCAACCCGAATACTATTGCTTGTGCTTTAAAGTCTGTAGTGCAAGATGTTAAAACCACCATTACAAATCCCAAGTCTACTATCTTCAAGACCTTTAAAGAGACGCATCATGAGGATATAAATTTGGTCATCAGATTATTCCATACTCGTTTTAGTATGAATCAGGAAATCTCTACACCATGCCAGCTAAGATCATTGCCAATACTTTTATACATGTTTTTTGAGCACCCTACATACTACAAAGACATGAATGAAGTGTTGTTTAACTATCTCATCAAAGGACAAAGTTCATTTTAGATACATAAGTTCTTTGGGAAGAGGAATCATATTGTTGGCCATAATCATTTACTAATGTCTCAAGAGTAAGGATGACCTCCTCCTTTTGTATTGTATTGCTCACATGTTTGTATTCAACACAAGGGCCTGTGCACTCACAAAAAGAAGGAATAAAAGCACTAGCAAGGTGCAAGGCCATTCACATTGAGAAGAGAAACAACAAGAAATGCCTACATGGAGCTCTTGCTTCCCTCCATCCTCTCCTTAGGGTGACAAGGAGAATGCAAAAAATATTTTTTTTATTCTTGTCAAAATCACTACACTACCTCTATGTGGGATTAATCAAGCCCATCCATGTGTTGTGAGCAATCTAGAGAGAACATGGAAATCCATCTCTTACAAGTTCAAGTACATATATGTTTTGAATTTCACACAAGTTTTTCTTATGGAGAAAGAGGTTTGAGGTGTTTCATGATAACTTTTGAAAAATCTATGGGCATGTAATATGGGCTTTGGAGAATACAATGATATAAAGGATTTCCTAATGTTTTCATGAGGATATTCGACTTCATTTGTGGCCCTATGTCCATTTTCATTTTTCTCTTCATCACTATCCCTACAAGTACCTATTCCAATTCCAAGAGGCATATATACTTGTTTTGACCTCTGATTCAAGTAATTCTTCTCTTGGATTGAACCTTATGTTGCCAAATTCAAAATGTATGAGATAAATAGATTTTATGTCTTGATAGGTCAAAGTAACTTTACAAACTTTTAGCAAAAGCTAGTCAACCACTTTTGGACATCGTTTGGGAGATCTAGGTACCCAAACTCACTTTTGTAACTTGGAAAAGGTTCATGGGAGTTGAGAGAAGGTGTTCAATTCTGTTTCATACCCTGGTGAAGTTTTTGAGGAACTAGAGAAGTTCAATTTTGCAATATCTGAAAGCTTTTTGATGCTTTGACATTGTTTCTAAGGCCAAAATTGTTGCTCCCATGCTTGACAAAGTGTGCCAAAGCATCCGCGTCATTTTCAGATTGACGAGAAATAAATAAGAGCTCCTACATTTCTCATATAGCACACAAAATTGGCTTTTTGGATCTTGGATATGTATAGGAAAGTGTGATTATGTTAGATTTATTTAATTTTGGCTATAGAATTTACTTACCTTGTTCCATTTTTGCTGCATGACTTTTAGTTCATTAACACATGACATAGAGGAGAAGAAATGGTAGAACATACACTTTCATAAATAGAACAAGCACCAAACTAGAGCAAGATTTAAGCACGAAAGATGTAGAGAAAGACTTAGACCTATATGATAAGTTAATCACAGATACTCAACATAATGAGCTCATGGATGGAAAATACTAGTTAGAGGTCATATGGGGAGCATCACATCAATATTTTAGCAATTGAAAGCTCAAATGAACTCCTTTGAGACCCAGATCACTTCTCCTATCACTATGAGAGAGCAAGAAAGAGAAACCTCTTCTTTAGAGAATTATGAGCTAGCTAGGAGAGATCCTAGGCAACCTAGTAAATTGAAGGGAGAAAGTTAAAGGGAAACGACCTTCTTGAAAGACCTTAAGCGAGATGCCGTCCACACTTGATTATGAAAGGAAAATGATCTACATCAATTGAAGGGCACCCCACTTGAGTATCATGGGCTCATGGTGAGTCTATCACTTGGGCCATGAGGTTATAAATGGCGGATGGATCTTAAGAAGGTGGGAGAAATCCCTATGGACTAGAACTAATGTGAGACTCTTTTTCTAAAGAGTTTTTGTCAGAAAATGAAGAGGAGAGAAGATGGATGAGTGGGATGGGATTACTTAGAGAGGCAAACTCTTATATATATATATATATATATATATATATATATATATATATATATATATATATAATTAAAGGGCCTATGACTTTCAAAAGACATTAATGTCTGTAAAGGGGTTAGATAAATCTATCAAAAGAGAAGTAAGAAAAAATACCCCAAATATATTTGACAAGGCAATTAAGTATGCTTAAATGTATGAGAACCATTATCATCTTCAAGACACTCCCATGGATGTGGATCAACCCTTCAAGATCATAAACAATAAGTTGCCTTGAGAATAGTTTGAAAAAGCCAAAAAAGGGAACCCATGCTTTAACTATCTATCTTCCAAACATTCACAGTGGAACGGCCTAGTGCGCAAGGGGGAAGAGAAAAAGTCTCGACCATGGACTACCATGGCCTTTGAAAAAGGCAAAAAGGCGGTCCACCTTGTGCGAACACTTTCTATTTACGACAACACTAATTGCAAGGTAGTGGAAGTGATGCATAAAGATAGTTTGCATATATCATGTTTGACTCAATCATCTATATATATATATATATATATATATATATATATATATATATATATATATATATATATATATATATATATATATATATATATATGGGCCACATGACTTAGTTAAAATTCATGGTAGTATATATGGGATGAGAGTAGATGGTAGTATATATATATATATATATATATATGGGCCACATGACTTAGTTAAAATTCATGGTAGTATATATGGGATGAGAGTGGATCATGATAGATGACTCCATCACTCACAATTTTATAAATTAGGATTTAGGAGAGAGGCTTAAAATTCCCCTAGACTTTGGGCAAGAGGCTTAAAATTCCCCAATAATCTAATGCACGTAAATACATGGTATCTTGAGTCAAGCTTAATGAATATGCGATCACTCAAAAACACATACACACTATGCTCATGAAAGGTATGCGAAGCAATGTGTGTCAATATCTTGAACATGTATATTTTATTTTTTAATAATACGAGCTTGTTCTATACTAAACAAACATTTTTAATAGGGAGTGCATGGTATAGTGGTTAATACGTTTGACCTTAAATTCAATGGCTAAAGTTCAATGTCTGTCTCTTGAGGTGGAGGTCAAGAGTTTAATTCTCGGGTTGGACATGTAATGACTTTGAACATTCTAAACAAGTTGAAACGAGTTGTAATCTTATTTAACTCCTGCTTTGTGGGATATGGAGATCCCACAGATATTATGTCTATTCACATGTACAATTGTTCTTTCAAAATTAAAACTCGAAGAAATAGGCGCTTACCAAACCTCCATTTAAAAAAAAAAATTCCTTTTAAGTGTGTGAGTTATGACCGACCTTCATACAAAAAAAGAGCAATTTTTTTTTTGTGCTCAGTCACATGAAGGCGACTAGTGAAGCATAAAAAAAAAGCACCGACCAACCGGTACCTCTCAAGTAACATATGATGAACACCTTCCAATTGAGAGGACCATTAAGAATTTGAATATATATATTGGACAAGTATGGCGGGCGATGGAAGCGAAGATGAGGTTGTCGATGATTTTGGTGGGCCAAGAGGCAGAATGGTACAGCTGGATGCGGTGCTTTACCATCCCTGATCCAATTACTCGCTGCATAGCACCTCCGCTTCCGCCAGAGACGATCGCTCTGTCGTTTCCTTCCAGATGAGTACGATTAAAGATCCGAAGCACGTGGTCGTGCTTGGTGGAGGTATAGCGGGTGCTTTCTCTGCCAAGCTCCTCGAAGATCACTGCGATGTCACGCTAATCGATCCGTAAGCATCATATTCCTTTTCTGCTATGAGGCCATGACATGGCTTTACCATAAACATAACGCTCAGGCACAAAGAGAGAATATTAATGTGCACATGCATGAAAACACAACAATCTTCATGTCCACCGGAAATTTGTGCTTTAATGTTCAAACTTTTGAAGCCTAATTTGTACTTAGCTAGCTATACATGCGTAATTTTCTTGTCTTACACGTATACCCCTCGCTTTAACACGCCAGTTTTGTCTATTAGTCGCTTACAGAGAAAATTTGAGGTACGCGTGCATGCGTACATGCTTGGAAGTATTGAAAAGCGCACGCAGAACAATTAGTGAATCACTTGACACGCAAACGATATCTGGTCAAAGTTTGTCCCCAGTTGCTCGAGCTTCACTTACGAAACTAAAGTTTGGAATGAGCTATCTGTAGAGTAGATGGGTAATCCGTGACATCCTCTACTGAGATGTAGAAGTACTGCTGTCCCTGGAAAATTGAAGAATATTTTGGCTTGAAATCAAAACACCAGTGCTCTAATTTCATTGTACATCGTTTCTCCTGTGGTTTTCTGGCCGTACTTTTACTTCTTGGTTTCAACTTCGAAAAGATCTAAAATGTCAATAGTACCGCTTTATTGATTTCATTTCAAACAGGAAAGATCACTTGGAGATTCCATATGGTCAGTTAAGGTCCATAGTCCAGACAGATTTTGCGGACCGTACGTTAGTTCTTCATTCTGATTATCTGAAGAAAGCGAGACACATTTTGGGGTTTGCTGAGAAAGCATCCATTACGGAAGTTGTGACAAGCACGGGTGAACTTCTGCCTTACGATTTCCTTGTTATTGCGACAGGCTCTACTCATAAAGGGCCTTCAACGAAGGTCGAAAGGATTCAAGAAATACAGTCTGGTAAGATAAACAAAAGCATACTATGACTTGTGCAGAAAGTTGGAAACGCAGCTTTTTCTGCTTCTTGTCTTATAAAAAGCATTACTTGCTTTTCTGTGGCCGTACGATTGGGAAATTGCGATTGATTGAGCACAATGAGTATATCATGAAATCCATAAAATTCCTTTTCTCATATCTATATCAGCTTTCTGTTTGTGTGTTCAAGGTTATGCCTACTCTTCACGCTGGTGGATGTGTTGCATGGATTTCACCTTCACACTTTCTCACTTTCAAAGTACTTCAAAGAGGGATCTTCCTTTCATGAAAACGTTTGCTTTCATTATACGCAATCCTTTCTCTGTTAGCTATAAAATTGTTCTAGTACAGCTATTCTCTTAGGCTTGGGCTGTAAATATTCAATGTATGACTTAACCTTGTAGTAAATATATTTATTTTTTTCGTATGTGAACATAGGTCTTCAATTCATTGATCCAGGTCGATGTTTGAACTTCGGTTACTAGGGCATATTTTCAATGGTTTAGCTTAAATGCATGTGATATCTAATCCTCTTTCATGAAAGCTTAGAGGAAGGGCATGGGACTTGATTATAAACTCAACACCACAAAAATGATCAAACCAATTCCACCGAAGTGAACAAGTCGTTGAAGTTTGGGGTGGTGTATGAGCTTTAAAAACCCCATCTTAACCGTTTCATGTCAGCCCTCCATAAGAATACAAGACATGGACTCATCAATACGTGCAAATTCATCAAGAGTTCACCATGCTTATGAATCGTGCAATGTGTGAGTACTACGTATTAAAGTGTTTGTAATGTCTTTGAATGTTGAAAATCATGTGTGCAATGTTGAAATTTGAATGTGTGCAATGTTTATGTCAATGTGTTTGAACATGGCAATGTATGCGCACTTATGACTCTTGTCCATCTTGATTCATGATAATTGTCAAGAATCACACACATTTTGCAAAGTAGGTTAGTGTAAACGTTTTGGTTACATAGTGCTTACATCTTCATACATCCAATATTGCACACATATTGCTCAATGGCGCCATGTACACACATGTTGCACATTGTATACACACTCATGAAACATTAAATACATTGCACAATGTATCCGGCACATGGTGAAGATCTTTAGACACATTGCACATGTACATTGTTGATTGCAAAGGTCCTCTATAGTTATTAATATGAGGCTTGACCATTGATTGCCATATTCTTTATGAAGCAACACTAGACCATTCATTTGTTATGATGTTGGAGTGTTGAGTATGTTCTCGAACAAACCAAAAGAAAGCCATTGGAATGCATGCATGTGGATTCTAAGGTATATTGGAGGGCCTGTAGACGTTGGTATTCTGTATAGTTCAAGTGATAGTCTTTAAGGGTATTGTGAATTAGAATGAGCACTAGATTGTGATTCCAAAAAAGCATTTTTGAATATTGTTTCTTATTTGTTTCAGGTATCTTTTCTTGGGTGATTAGGAAACAATCAAGAGTGTCACTTCATCCATTGGATTAGAGTACAAAGCAGCCTGCTTTACCTCTGGTGAGGAAGTCTGGTGAAGGAGCAATCTTGCAGATTTAGGTTTGCGATTACATATGGAAACTACACTTAATGTGACAGTCAAAGGTGCATGGCCATTGCAAAGAGTCGAGTATTTCATGTTCGCATGAAACACATAGTGGTACAATATTGCTCTTTCCATGTGTTCACTATATCCATGATTCATAGAGGATGAGATTGTGGGGTTGGAATGATTTTCTACAAAAGACAATTGTGTTTACATATTTACTAAAGCACTTGGAAGGACCAAGTTAATTGACATCTTCAACTTGTGGGCATAGGAGTTGGACCTATTTGATTCAGCTTTAGGGAAACATTAAGGGCGGGTGTTAATATATGTTCAATGTCTTTCCCTCATGATTGTATGCTATATTGCATATTTGTGAGCCTCCCATTATGAAGAGAAACCAATTGTGCATTACCTTTGATGAGAATCCAAAGATTCATGTTGGATGAGGGTTGTATTGGATTGTTTATAGCTACTAGATCACTTAGGTAGATTTGACTCATTGCCAAGTCGGAGCTTGGTTGGAATGGTATGTAATGCAAATTTAAACAATGTTCCTTTAATTTGTAGATCCTAATTTGATGTTGAGACAATTTTGGATCGCAAATATGAGCTCAGTTTTTTCATTGTGGCCCCTTAGGGCTTCTTGTCATTGAATCTGAAGATCATGAAGAAAGTCGGTTTGCACGATGCGCTATGAGTTGGCAGACCCATGTATCTTATGTATCCCCATGTATGGGTAGTAGTCTACTATGTGGATAGGACGGTCCACTACTATGTGGACAGGGACGGTCCATGCACAACCATCCATGTCTAGTTGACTCCAAAAGGTGACACCTCTTTATTGGTTTTCTTTAAGATGTCTTTTGCACCGGTCAAGATGTTGAGTCAAGCAACATATCTCTATTTTGTACTTGTAACTCCATGTACAATTGTGTAGATCGCATGTAAGCTTTCCGTTGAGAGGAGATGCGTGGACAATGCTGTCAAGAGAAAGGAGATAAGGAAGAGAGCTCTCACACACTCACACACAAAGAAAGGAGCACACGGATTGAAGCAAGGAAGAATGATATTCTTTTTCTGCATCTTCTATTACATAAGGAGAATATACAAGAATGACCTAATACAACAATACAACCAATACAATATATAAAGAAAAGTACATAAGGGAAAAATCTAATGTCCACGAATGAGTGAGCTTGCAAGCAGCAAATGTGCTAGACAAATCTAGTAAAGCTCAATGAAGTATCCCTGACATATATCGACATAACCATTATACATGTCAGAGAAATGAAAAGTGATGCATGGCATCCTCGAACATCTTTGAATCCTCATATCCTTGTGGCAAAGCATTCTTCGCATCCATTTGATTCGAAATCCATCCCTTTGCTTTAGCTAATGCAACAAGTGCTCTAACGTCAAACATTTTTTCTACAGGATTGAAAGTTTCCGCATAATCAATGCCATATGTCTGAGCATATCCTTTCACTACCAATCGTGCTTTATACCTACTTATGGTACCATCAACATTGTGCTTTACCTTGTAAACCCACTTTCAGCCGATGGGTTTCTTTTCTCGTGGCAATGGAACCAGCTTCCATGTTTTATTTCCATAAAGTGCAGCCATCTCCTCATCCATAGCTTTCTCCCAATTTGCATGTCCAATTGCATCTTCAAAAGAAGCAAGTTAAACATCTTGTGTTACCTTTGTCATGTAGTCACAATGATTAGACATGTAACTATCATACGTCAATCATTGCACTTAATTCCGCTTCCTCCAAGATTGTCTTGGTTCTGCGTCACTTCTTCTTGTTGTGTCATCTTCATATGCCTTTCTTACTCTTGGAGTCCTCAAAGAGGGCAATCCAAGTTTCTCATCAAGGCTCTTTTTTGAACCGCTTGAGTCTCCTTCAAAGCCGGTGGACGTTTTATTATCAGCAAAAACCTTTTCTTTACCTTTCTTGGATGTAGCCAATGAATTTACTTGACTGAAGTTTCCACGCAATGGATTTGAGTCTGAACTATTGCTTGGTGACACATCATGTCCACTCAAAACTTGATTTTGCATTGAGTTTTCAGTATTTCTTTTGTCATTTGAGTCAAGATTAAGTCCTTTTTTGGCATCTGCATAGAAGCTTGACATTTCATCAAACACCATATCTTTGCTTACCTTCACTTGTGGTGTGAGTGGATTATAGCATTTATATCCTTTTTACTTAATGGAGTACCCAATGAAGATACATTTTCCTTCTTTTGGATCAAGCTTCATCCTCAACTCATTTGGAACATGACACATGTACATATACAATACAACGGAATATTTTCATAGGTGATAAATTTGGCCTTTTACTTGTAAACTTATCTTCAGGTCTAATTTGATGTAGAGCAATCGTTGGAGTTCTATTCATGATTTATATAGTAGTATGCACAACTTCTGCCCAATAACAATGAGACATATTTTTCTCAACCATTAAGGCTCTTGCTATTTCTGCAATATGTCTATTTTTGCATTTAGCAATGCCATTTTGTTGTGGTGTGAACTTGGATGAAAACTTTCGATGAATTCCATGACTTTTTTGTAAAGCTACTTAACTCATTTGACATGTATTTATCTCCTCCATTGGATCTCAATGTTTTAATATACTTCCTTGTTTGCTTTTCCACCATAGCCTTGAAATTCTGAAAGTGAGTGAACACCTCACTCTTCTCTTTCATGAAGTATACCCATACTTTTCGTATATGGTCATCAATGAAAGTGACATAGAACATGCATCCTTCGATAGATGTGGTCTTTGTAGGACCCATACATTTGTATGTACTGTCTTTAACACATTCTCACTAACATGCTTGTTATCCGAAATGATGCCCTTGATTGTTTACCAAATTTACCATAGTACTGTAGGTGGTGAAGTGAAGTGTGTGGGTGAAGCGAATGCAAAATGCACTACTCCTGGAGCATATGTAAACACATGAACATATTAAAGCACATTACCATAATAGACACATATCCCCAAGCCTCCATATCATCACTAGAAACTACACTTAGGAGTAAGAGTCACAAGAGCAGCAAGCATGGAGCAGAATAGAGCACAAGACAACACTAAGTAGAAAGCCAAATGTAACACAATCAGAATACAAGCCATTAGCTAACCATACCACAGCTAATCATACCACAACTAATCATACCAAAGCAATGGAACACAGAATTCAAACTCCAAGTATTCTCACATAAGTAGCATAAGCAAACAGCATAAGGTCTCTACGAGCTCTAAGACTACACTCACTCTCAGCTATATTCTCTTGTAGTGGGCATTATATGCTATATCTCTTGTCATATGTTTCTCTCTTGAGGTTTTCCCTTTTATAGGAGATAGGTGAGGAACCGGTTACAATAGGAGAGTCTGTTACATGGGAGTAATGGGAAGTTAATGCACTAGGCGGTTTCATTTGTCATCCTGGCTGGCAGTACCAGACTTTGTCGTGTAATGATGAGTGGCTGGGCCCCACTTGGCCGCCTTGTCAAGTCTGCTTGTCTGGGCATGCCTTGGGCATGCAGTCGCCCAATTCTACCATTTGGACGTCTTGGTGCCCAACTCCAGTTTTTGGATGGACCTCTTGGCACCCAACTTTAGATTTTGGACGTCTTGGCGCCCAACTCCAGATTTTGGACGTCTGCGCCCAACTTCAGATTTTGGGCGTCTTGTCGCCAAACTCCAAATTTTGGGCGTCTTGTCGCCGAACTCCAGATTTTGGGCGTCTTGTCGCCAAACTCCAGATTTTGGGAGTCTTGTCGCCCAACTCCAGATTTTGAACGTCTTGACGCCCAGCTTGATATTTGGTCCCTTGGTGCCATCCTTTACTCTGTCCTTCAAAAATTTGTTCTACAGGTTGCCCGCCACTAGTGTCTCTCCGTCTCGGAGAGAAAGAAAAAATGAATAGCTTAGGTGTAACAAGAGAATAAATGGAGTGATTACATCAGATATAGCAAGAGATAAAGTGAATACATCATGAACTACAAATATAATTATGAGTTCTTCCATATAAAATAAAGTTCCTTGGAGAGTTATACAATTGGTGCAAAAGAAAAACTATGACACTGTGCAAAAATAAAATACTAGGCAACTAGACAACAAAAAAATAATGATCTCTGTCCAAATGACAATGAGACTAGTCACATGCAGGCTCTTTCCCAGGCTTTCGGTGTACCAACCACTTTTAATAGGACAGTATATCTGATCTTCAACAAGTTGTTCCTAAAATTCTTAAAGAATTTTCATGGATGACTTTTCAGCCTTCTCTTGAGCAGCCTGCACCACTACAGTAGAGAATGTACCATAACATTTGAAGCAATTAGAACAAGTATTCCAGCGTTGCAGAGAGACAGGTTTGAAACTTAACCCTAACAAATGTCATTTTCTGGTAACCCAAGGTACCTTGTTAGGACATGTGGTCTCTGCTAAAGGGATGACTCCAGATCCAGATAAGGTGATGTCAATTCTTAAGCTTCCGAGACCTATAAATGCCAAAGAGGTCCAGAGCTTCTTGGGGCACACAGGATATCACCGCAAGTTTATACGCATGTATGCAGAGGTAGCACGACCACTTTCACGGCTTACGAGTAAAAGTTTTCCCTTTCAATGGTTTGAAGAAGAAGAATCAACATTCACCTATCTAAAACAAAGGTTGGCATCTGCACCTATACTCATCCCACCGGGTGTACCAAATTTTCACCTGTAGGTGGTGAAGTGAAGTGTGTGGGTGCAGGGAATGCAAAATGCACTACTCCTGGAGCATATGTAAACACATGAATATATTAAAGCACATTACCATAATAGACACATATCCCCAAGCTTCCATATCATCACTAGAAACTACACTTAGGAGTAAGAGTCACAAGAGCAGCAAGCATGGAGCAGAATAGAGCACAAGACAACACTAACTAGAAAGCCAAAATGTAACACAATCAGAATACAAGCCATTAGCTAACCATACCACAGCTAATCATACCAAAACTAATTATACCAAAGCAATGGAACAACAGAATTCAAACTCCAAGTATTCTCACATAAGTAGCATAAGCAAACAGCATAAGGTCTCTACGAGCTCTAAGACTACACTCACTCTCAGCTATATTCTCTTTTAGTGGGCACTATATGCTATATCTCTTGTCATATGTTTCTCTCTTGAGGTTTCCCCTTTTATAGGAGATAGGTGAGGAACCGCAGACTTTGTCTTGTAATGATGAGTGGCTTGCCCCACTTGGCCGCCTTGTTAGGTGTGCTTGTCTGGGCATGCCTTGGGCATGCAGTCGCCCAACTCTACCATCTGGACGTCTTGGTGCCCAACTCCAGTTTTTGGACCTCTTGGCGCCCAACTCCAGATTTTGGACGTTTTGGCGCTCAACTCTAGATTTTGGATGTCTTGGTTCCCAACTTCAGATTTTGGGCGTCTTGTCCCCTAATTCCAGATTTTGAACGTCTTGGCGCCCTAGCTTGATATTTGGTCCCTTGATGCCATCCTTTACTCTGTCCTTCAAAAATTTGTTCTACAAGTACAAAGAGAGTTTTAAAACGAGTTTTAAAAACAGGTTTTAAAAGTTATGAATGGACAAGATGCATAGCAGGCACTTATTCTTACACAAAATAGGAATATGTATATATGTATGTATGTGTGTGTATATATATATATATATATATATATATATATATATATATATATATATATATATATATATATATATATATATATATATATATATATATATATATATATATATATATATGTGTGTGTGTGTGTGTGTCCAATTTGCTTGTGCCAAATCTCTGTGCCAGCAATGATACCTACACCTTTTGCAAACATGTCTGCATTCATTTCATGAATCTTCAAATTTAAGGGGGACATCCTACCCACTTTGTTTCCTTTGGTGATCAATCTTCCATTTTGTTTGTACTCTTCTACATATAACCATCAACATTGAACTCAACTTTTAATCCTTGGTTAACCATTTGTCCAACATAAATTAGATTCTTTGTTATATTCAGAACATGCAATACATCGACAAGAACTTTTACCTTCCCATCTTTCATGGATAGTGCTATGTTTCTTGTATGCTCGATAGGATGTGATGTATCATCATCTGTTTCACATATCTAGGAACTTGCAATTTTCGCAAACTACTAAACCATTCTACATGACTGGTCATGTGATATAAGCATGTGAATCAACGCAAACATCGTATTCATCATGTGACGTTGAACCATGAACAACTTCTCCGAATCATCTTAATTTGTTGATGCATAGTTGTTTTGTTTCCGTCCGTTATTTTGATTCTTAAACTTGCAATCATGTTCAAAGTGACTAGGTTTACCACAATTCCAACATCCTTTATTGTCATTACTTGAAACCTTTCTTTGGAAATTTCTGCGGCCTCTTTGGTTCCCCCTTCCTCGAAACTGTCCTCTACCTTCTTCATGATTCTGATGTTGACCTTGGTCTTGGTTGCTTTTTCCTCTTCCACTTTCGAAGCCGCTTCTTCAGCCTCTTCCTCTGCAAGAGTAGAATACCTACTCAGAAGCAACTTTTCCTTGGGAGTTTGAGTCTTCACCAAGGTTCTTTTCTTCAATTATGAGCATGGATATCGGATCAATAAAATTTGGAATATTTTCCCCAGTCTCAGTAGAGGTTCTGAATTGCTTATATGCAGTTCTTAAACCACGAAGGCACACTTCCACATGTGACCTTATCATCATCGTCTACATTGATACCAATAGATGAAAGTGACTAACATATGGTTTTGATTTTGAGGGTGTAGTCACTTACTGTCATGCTCTTTTTCTTCCGTGTATGTAGCGCATTCTTGAGTTTCAATTTCCGTGCCTTTGTATTGATCTCATACAATGTGACCAAACTCTTTCAAGCCTCTTTCGGAGTTTTGGCATCTTGTATGTGCTCAATCATGCTATCCTATATGCGAACTAACAACAAATACATTACCTTCCATGCTCCTTGATTCCACTCCTCATATGCTCTTAACTGGTCCACAGTTCGTTTCCTCTTTGGTAACTGCAAATAATTTTCATTCTCTTCTTCGATGTACTTCAAGTAGCCTTTTCCCATCAAGAAATTTGTCAGTCTGAATCTCCAAGCATGAAAGTTATTTTTGTCCAACTTATTGCTCATAAGTTGACTCATTCCATCAACATTTGCCATTTCTAGAGATATTCACAACACTGCTAAAACACTAGAAGCAGTACCTCTGTTTGAACACTAGAAGTAGTACCTCTGTTTGAACAGTATCACACTGACGTTACTTCGATATCAGAAAAACACAGTTTTCGTGTATCAACAATACACAAACTCGCTTAAAATTATGGATTTGGTATATCTGAGGGTTGTCAAACAGAATGCGAGTTACAATTTTGCAAATTGACATGTTTTTTCCATGGCCCCACCTCGCAGTCTCAAAAAGTAGGTCGAGATGGCTCCGAAATTGAAATCGGAGCAAAACGAGTGATCTTGAAGGGATAATTCATGAAAATATTTGGATGCCTTCTACCTTCACACCAAATTTTGTAGCAATTTGAGATCGTTTATGAAACGCACATTCTCCATGCCTTCTCCTATACTCTTCATTGTCGGCCTTCTCTAGGAGCTTTCTACAATCACATTGGCTCTGATACCATGTGAAGAGATAGGAGATAAGGAAGAGAGCTCTAACATACTCTCTCTCACATACACACACACAAAGAGAGGAGCACACACATATTGAGGCAAGGAAGAATGATCTCTTTCTTCTTCTTCTTCTTTTACATAAAGAGAATATACAAGAATGATCTAATGCAACGATACAACCGGTACAATATATAAAGAAAAGTACATAAGGAAAAATCTAATGTCTAGGAATGAGTGAGACCTAATGTCTGTGAATGAGTGAGCCGGCAAGAAATAAACGAGCCATCAAACTCCGTAGATAGATCTAGTAAAGCTCAATGAAGTATCCCTTATATATATCGGCGTAACTACTATACATGTCAGAAAATCCTTGATCATCACATGTTGAGCTTGATATCTTAACGAATGCCATCATGGTTGTACTTGCCCTTTAGTAAAAAACAATTCAATGCTTCCATCTTTTTTTGTTTTCTTTTATTGTATTCATCTCTCTTCCAAGATCATTTTTTTACATAAATTGTTGATGTTATCCTTCCAATGTGATGGATATATTCATCTTTTAGGCTAAGTTCTATCATCTATGATAATAAAGCATGCTCAGTTTGCTTTGTTGTTGGTTGTCCTCCTCGAAGAGTAACAACTCCGTTGTGGGTACTTCCTTCTTCAAAAGTAGATGATCGTTCTTGTGAATCAATGCATTTTGTTTGGTTCTTCATCACCTCTCTTTAATTTTGATTTATGAATAGGTACTTAATCTTGCTTTGCCAGGTATTAAATTCTACACCTTTGAATTTTTATATTGCCATTATACTTGAGAAATTTATGATTGAAAAAACTATGAACTGAAATAGATCGGGGGATTTGAAAGTTGGACAACATTGGGTTTTGTTCATCATGTAAATGTACAAAAGGATCCTCAAACTTGCAATTAATGGCTAAAAACACAGCAATATAGTAAAAATATGTGTAAAGAAAAGATTAAGCCTGAATTTTTTATAGATTAAGGAAAAAGCATGATCACATAGCAGAATATGATAAAAACAACTGCAACGTTTTTCCTGTATGTATATGAAAATTGACCTAGAACTTGAGAAAAGCCACAAAGAAGTTGAGTAGAGGTTTAGAGAAGAGATATAGATTGAGAATGAGTGTCTGGAGGAGTTACATGGCTGTATATACCTGTGAAAGTATGAGGACATGAACTCAAGGTACTTCAAGGCTGAGAAGATGATCCTTTTAGGTGATATTCCTGCACATGATCATTTGAAAGCTTCCTGATGGCTGCACACGAAGTTCCAAGGGCCTTGTTATGGCTGCAGCATAGATCCATGCTGATAAGAAACACTGATGTAGACCATTCGATTCCTGCACATGATCATCCTAAAGCTTCCTGATGGCTGCACACGAAGTTCCAAGGGTCTTGTTATGGCTGCAGCAGAGATCCATGCTGATAAGAAACACTGATGTAGACCATGCGATTGAGAACTCTTGCTCAATAATTCTATGTATACACGTGACGACTTGTGCAGCTGTTTGTAATTATCAATAGTTGCAAAGGGTAGAAGTTGGTGAGAAAACTGTTGTGGCCTCTAAACGTAGAGAACCTTTTTAGCTTGTAATCTATGCCACATTTCACTTTTATCTTTTCATATTGTCCTTTCATTTCTTTTTTTCAGCTTTCCACCTGCCTATGATTTTCTTTACATGGGCTGCTGCTTTGGGTATGTTCATATTATCAACAACTTACTCTCCCAACTTCTAAGAATGATAATAAGACAAACAGCTCTTACATGTATGAGGCCTTTGAAAAACAACTGTGATGAATATGAAGATGGGACAAAATAATTGAGATAAGCTTATTATCTAAAAGAAAAACAAAAATGAGATGACATTGAGGTGTTTGAACTGAGAACAATTAAGATGAATGAACTAAGACAACTCTAAGGATAATTGAATGGAGAATACTTGAACTAAATTGGATTGAAAATGATTGAGCTGAATTGAAAGATCAATTTTGAGGTAATCTGCATTGCTACCAAATTGTTCTAGCAAAAATTTATGTTTAAGGTTGTGAAAGCAATCATTTATCTTTATTTTATATATATAATTTTTGACTTGGTAAAAACCCCGAATTATGGTTGGGTTAAAAGCTTTGGTTTAACATTGACCTGATGGTTAATAAACCTTCTAGTTAAGGTTATGATGATGAATACTCCAACAATTCTCAACATTGACATGTTGATATATCTCAATTGACATGCTTTTATGGACTTTGAATCATCAAAGTGTGAGTTTGCTATGTGATATATGCTTCTGGCGCTTGGATAAAAAGGAAAAATAAAATTTTATTGCCCTTCTGTGTGTCCTTGATTTCCCCAATCCGCAATGAGCAATGGGGTTCTCATAAATGTTTTTGCTTTCTTCACATTCTTACTCCATGAATTTGTTCTACATTGGCAACTTTTCTGAACGCATATAATCTAATATATGATCTCAACATTAATTTTAATGCCATGATGTTTGGTTTTGCAGAAAATAAAAAGTTGAAAGAAGCAAAAAGGACACTTATTATTGGAGGGGGTCCAGTTGGTGTTGAGCTTGCTGGAGAGATAGCTGTAGACTTTCCTGACAAAGAAGTTGTGCTTGTTCATAGTGGTGCAAGATTGATCGATTTCTTGGGGGAAAAGGCCTCAAGGAAGGCCTTTGATTGGCTGAAGAAAAAGCATGTGGACATTAGGCTTAACGAGAAAGTAAATCTGGATGGTTCTGGTTCATCGAACAGACACACTACCTCAAGTGGATCCTCTATTGAAGCAGACTGCCATTTTCTTTGTGTGGGGAAAAAAGTTAGTTCCTCTTGGATGGAGTCAACTTTCCTTGGTGAAAGTTTAGATGAGAAGGGTAGGCTGAAGGTCGATGAATATTTGAGAGTTGATGGTCATTCAAACATCTTTGCTGCTGGGGACGTCACAGCAATCAAGGTGTGGTTAAGTTTCTGATGTTTTTCCTATGTCGATATATGCAATTTGAAAAAGAAAGAGTCAATTCTCTCTGTAAAGTGCAGTGTCAAATGATTGTGGATATCTAAGTGGGCTATATATGGTGGTACTTTGGTGTTTAATCGTATGTAGAAAGAAATTCAGGTATAGTCATTATTTGGAGTCATTTTTAAGTTTGTGATTATCTCCATTTGGGATGAAAGCAGTCCAATGGATAGTTTTGGAATGTTCTAGTGTACTACTTAATGTCAAGGTTTTCTGGGGTGAAAAAGCACATTATCTTAAATTCTTAGTAAGTGTAGCATATATTAACCTATTGATATATTGTAACAGGAAATCAAACAGGGATTCTTGGCTGCGAAACATGCGGAAGTTGTTGCAGAAAATGTGAAGCGCCTGATTTCAGCTCCTGATAGTAAACTTCATGCTTATAAGCCTTTGGCTAAGCCTATGGGTGTTGTCTCTTTGGGTCGTCATGTTGCTGTTGCTCAACTCCCTTTTGGGACCATTCTGGGCTGGATCCCTGGCTTGTTGAAAAGTGGGGATCTCTTTGTTGGCAAAACACGGAAAGCGCTTGGTTTGAGTCAATAATGATCAGGTATTCTTCCAAACAAATTGTTCTAATCCGATTCATCCTATCCTCGTTAACTGATTCTGTAATTTTGTGTAATTATAGGTTTTTTTGGCTTCACTAGAGCCTAGGATGCTGTGGGCCTGGCACATGGTGAAAGCCTCATATGTTGATAGTGTGTTCCATTTGTTCTACATTTATCTCAGATTTCTTGTAAACATAAATCCATATTCAATTTATTGAGCCAGTATGGCCTTCTTTGAGAGCTTTGATACACAGGTATTTGTTCTTCTGTGGTTTATGCTAGGATCAATTTATGGATTTATTTGTGAACCATAACCCATTGTAGGAAAAAGTTCAGAAAACCTTTCATGCCATGTTCTTGCTGACAAGTCTACAGAGTACATAGCTCCTTAATAAATCTCTGGAATAGAGTTATGAGGGAAGGACACAAGATTGCAAACTTTCTCACAAGCTATTGAAAGTGAGACATATGTATCAAATTCCTTTTGGTGATTGTGAAGCTTTCTTCCTTCTGAGCCGTCTTTCATATGCCATGGTATCCAGGCTTAATGATGTGTGTATTGCATTTGTGAGGTCCTGTTACTTCAAGTTTTTTGCAAATGTCACTAGTGCATCTATACTTGTGCATTCATGCAAAATGCGCTATACATGCTTAACAAAGTTCATGCTAATAATGTCATCTTGATACCAAACATTGCTGCCCAGGATTCTATTTGTGTTTGTAAGTATTGGTACAAGTTATATCCATCAATTCTTAGATGTACAGCACACTTTTCTTGTTTTTCATTGGGATGTGAACACATCTGAATTTTAGAGGATTTATGTGGCAAATGATGAATATTTTGGAAAGCCTTCTCAATGGGAGGCAGTAATCTTATTGGTCTTTGATATACATTCT